>CAXAJV010000676.1:0-265000 GCA_963969225.1 Xylocopa violacea
ACGTCTGTAACGTCATATATCCTAACCTAAGACAACCTAACATCTCGGATGTAACATTTGACAACATTCCAGGCGTGTCGGTCCCTACGTCTCGGTGGTAACATTACATGCGTCTATAACGTTATATATCCTAACCTAAGGCAACCTAATATCTCGGATGCAATATTTGACAACATTCCTGGCCTGTCGAACCCTACTTCTCGGAGTGAACAGCATAAACGTCTATAACGTCATATATCCTAACCTAAGGCAACCTAACATCTCGGATGTAACATTTGACAACATTCCAGGCGTGTCGGTCCCTACGTCTCGGTGGTAACGTTACATGCGTCTATAACGTTATATATCCTAACCTAAGGCAACCTAACATCTCGGATGCAATATTTTACAACATTCCTTGCCTGCCGAACAATACTTCTCGGAGGGAACAGTATATACGTCTATAACGTTATATATCCTAGCCTAAGGCAACCTAACATCTCGGATGTAACATTTGACAACATTCCAGGCATGTTGGTCCTACGTCTCGGTGGTAACATTACATGCGTTTATAACGTTATACATCCTTATCTAAGGCAACCTAACATCTCGGATGCAATATTTGACAACATTCCTAGCCTGTCGAACCCTACTTCTCGGAGGGAACAGTATATACGTCTATAACGTTATATATCCTAACCTAAGGCAACCTGACATCTCGGATGTAATATTCTACATCATTCCAGGCGTGTCGGACCCTACTTCTCGGAATGAACAGCATATACGTCTATAACGTCATAAATCCTAACCTAAGGCAACCTAACATCTCGGATGTAACATTTGACAACATTCCAGGCGTGTCGGTCCCTACGTCTCGGTGGTAACGTTACATGCGTCTAGAACGTTATATATCCTAACCTAAGGCAACCTAACATCTCGGATGCAATATTTGACAACATTCCTGGCCTGTCGAACAATACTTCTCGGAGGGAACAGTATATACGTCTATAACGTTATATATCCTAACCTAAGGCAACCTAACATCTCGGATGCAATATTTGACAACATTCCTGGCCTGTCGAACCCTACTTCTCGGAGGGAACAGTATATACGTCTATAACGTTATATATCCTAACCGAAGGCAACCTGACATCTCGGATGTAATATTCTACATCATTCAAGGCGTGTCGGACCCTACTTCTTGGTGGGAACATTATATGAGTCTATAACGTTGTATATCCTAATCTAAGGCAACCTATTATCTCAGACGTAATATTCTACAACCTTCCAGGCGTGTCGGACCCTACTTCTCGGTGGTAACATTATATGCGTCTATAACGCTGCATATACTAATCTAAGGCAACCTAACATCTCGGATGCAATATTTGACAACATTCCTGGCCTGTCGAACCCTACTGCTCGGAGGGAACTGTATATACGTCTATAACGGTATATATCCTAATCTTAGGCAACCTAACATCTCGGATGTAACATTTTACCACATTCCAGGCGTGTCGGTCCCTACGTCTCGGTGGTAACATTACATGCGTCTATAACGTTATATATCCTAACCTAAGGCCAACTAACATCTCGTATGTAATATTTGACAACATTCCAGGCGTGTCGGACCCTACTTCTCGGAGGGAACAGCATATACGTCTATAACGTCATAAATCCTAACCTAAGGCAACCTAACATCTCGGATGTAACATTTGACAACATTCCAGGCGTGTCGGTCCCTACGTCTCATTGGTAACGTTACATGCGTCTAGAACGTTATATATCCTAACCTAAGGCACCCTAACATCTCGGATGCAATATTTGACAACATTCCTGGCCTGTCGAACAATACTTCTCGGAGGGAACAGTATATACGTCTATAACGTTATATATCCTAACCTAAGGCAACCTAACATCTCGGATGCAATGTTTGACAACATTCCTGGCCTGTCGAACCCTACTTCTCGGAGGGAACAGTATATACGTCTACAACGTCATATATCCTAACCTAAGGCAACCTAACATCTCGGATGTAACATTTGACAACATTCCAGGCATGTCGGTCCCTACGTCTCGGTGGTAACATTATATGCGTCTATAACGTTATATATCCTTATCTAATGCAACCTAACATCTCGGATGCAATATTTGACAACATTCCTGGCCTGTCGAACCCTACTTCTCGGAGGGAACAGTATATACGTCTATAACGTTATATATCCTAACCGAAGGCAACCTGACATCTCGGATGTAATATTCTACATCATTTAAGGCGTGTCGGACCCTACTTCTTGGTGGGAACATTATATGAGTCTATAACGTTGTATATCCTAATCTAAGGCAACCTATTATCTCAGACGTAATATTTTACAATATTCCTCGCGTGTCGGTGCATACTTTTCGGTTGGAATATTATATGCGTCCATAACGGTCGATATCGTAATCTACGGCAATCTAACATCTCGGATGTAACATTTGACAACATTCCAGGCATGTTGGTCCTACGTCACGGTGGTAACATTATATGCGTCTATAACGTTATATATCCTTATCTAAGGCAACCTAACATCTCGGATGCAATATTTGACAACATTCCTAGCCTGTCGAACCCTACGTCTCGGTGGTAACATTACATGCGTCTATAACGGTATATTTCCTAATCTAAGGCAACCTAACATCTCGGATGCAATATTTGACAACATTCCTGGCCTGTCGAACCCTACTTCTCGGAGGGAACAGTATATACGTCTATAACGTTATATATCCTAACCGAAGGCAACCTGACATCTCGGATGTAATATTCTACATCATTCGAGGCGTGTCGGACCCTACTTCTTGGTGGGAACATTATATGCGTCCATAACGGTCGATATCGTAATCTAAGGCAATCTAACATCTCGGATGCAATATTTGACAACATTCCTTGCCTGTCGAACCCTACGTATCGGAGGGAACAGTATGTACGTCTATAACGTTATATATCCCAACCTAAGGCAACCTAACATCTCGGATGTAATATTCTACAGCCTTCCAGGCGTGTCGGACCCTACTTCTCGGTGGTAACATTATATGCGTCTATAACGCTGCATATCCTAATCTAAGGCAACCTAACATCTCGGATGCAATATTTGACAACATTCCTGGCCTGTCGAACCCTACTGCTCGGAGGGAACAGTATATACGTCTATAACGGTATATATCCTAATCTAAGGCAACCTAACATCTCGGATGAAATATGTGACAACATTCCTGGCCTGTCGAACCCGACATCTCGGAGGGAACAGTATATACTTCTGTAACGTCATATATCCTAACCTAAGACAACCTAACATCTCGGATGTAACATTTGACAACATTCCAGGCGTGTCGGTCCCTACGTCTCGGTGGTAACATTACATGCGTCTATAACGTTATATATCCTAACCTAAGGCAACCTAATATCTCGGATGCAATATTTGACAACATTCCTGGCCTGTCGAACCCTACTTCTCGGAGTGAACGGCATAAACGTCTATAACGTCATATATCCTAACCCAAGGCAACCTAACATCTCGGATGTAACATTTGACAACATTCCAGGCGTGTCGGTCCCTACGTCTCGGTGGTAACGTTACATACGTCTATAACGTTATATATCCTAACCTAAGGCAACCTAACATCTCGGATGCAATATTTGACAACATTCCTAGCCTGTCGAACCCTACTTCTCGGAGGGAACAGTATATACGTCTATAACGTTATATATCCTAACCTAAGGCAACCTGACATCTCGGATGTAATATTCTACATCATTCCAGGCGTGTCGGACCCTACTTCTCGGAATGAACAGCATATACGTCTATAACGTCATAAATCCTAACCTAAGGCAACCTAACATCTCGGATGTAACATTTGACAACATTCCAGGCGTGTCGGTCCCTACGTCTCGGTGGTAACGTTCCATGCGTCTAGAACGTTATATATCCTAACCTAAGGCAACCTTACATCTCGGATACAATATTTGACAACATTCCTGGCCTGTCGAACAATACTTCTCGGAGGGAACAGTATATACGTCTATAACGTTATATATCCTAACCTAAGGCAACCTAACATCTCGGATGTAACATTTGACAACATTCCAGGCATGTCGGTCCCTACGTCTCGGTAGTAACATTATATGCGTCTATAACGTTATATATCCTTATCTAAGGCAACCTAACATCTCGGATGCAATATTTGACAACATTCCTGGCCTGTCGAACCCTACTTCTCGGAAGGAACAGTATATACGTCTACAACGTCATATATCCTAACCTAAGGCAACCTAACATCTCGGATGTAACATTTGACAACATTCCAGGCATGTCGGTCCCTACGTCTCGGTAGTAACATTATATGCGTCTATAACGTTGTATATCCTAATCTAAGGCAACCTAACATCTCGGATGAAATATGTGACAACATTCCTGGCCTGCCGAAACCGACATCTCGGAGGGAAGAGTATATACGTCTGTAACGTCATATATCCTAACCTAAGACAACCTAACATCTCGGATGTAACATTTGACAACATTCCAGGCGTGTCGGTCCCTACGTCTCGGTGGTAACATTACATGCGTCTATAACGTTATATATCCTAACCTAAGGCAACCTAATATCTCGGATGCAATATTTGACAACATTCCTGGCCTGCCGAACCCTACTTCTCGGAGGGAACAGCATATACATCTATAACGTCATATATCCTAGCCTAAGGCAACCTAACATCTCGGATGTAACATTTGACAACATTCCAGGCGGGTCGGTCCCTATGTCTCGGTGGTAACATTACAAGCGTCTATAACGTTATATATCCTAACCTAAGGCAACCTAATATCTCGGATGCAATATTTGACAACATTCCTGGTCTGTCGAACCCTACTTCTCGGAGGGAACAGCATATACATCTATAACGTCATATATCCTAGCCTAAGGCAACCTAACATCTCGGATGTAACATTTGACAACATTCCAGGCGTGTCGGTCCCTACGTCTCGGTGGTAACATTACATGCGTCTATAACGGTATATATCCTAATCTTAGGCAACCTAACATCTCGGATGTAACATTTTACCACATTCCAGGCGTGTTGGTCCCTACGTCTCGGTGGTAACATTACATGCGTCTATAACGTTATATATCCTAACCTAAGGCCAACTAACATCTCGTATGTAATATTTGACAACATTCCTGGCCTGTCGAACAATACTTCTCGGAGGGAACAGTATATACGTCTATAACGTTATATATCCTAACCTAAGGCAACCTAACATCTCAGATGTAACATTTGACAACATTCCAGGCATGTCGGTCCCTACGTCTCGGTGGTAACATTACATGCGTCTATAACGTTATATATCCTAACCTAAGGCAACCTAATATCTCGGATGCAATATTTGACAACATTCCTGGCCTGTCGAACCCTACTTCTCGGAGTGAACAGCATAAACGTCTATAACGTCATATATCCTAACCTAAGGCAACCTAACATCTCGGATGTAACATTTGACAACATTCCAGGCGTGTCGGTCCCTACGTCTCGGTGGTAACGTTACATGCGTCTATAACGTTATATATCCTAACCTAAGGCAACCTAACATCTCGGATGCAATATTTGACAACATTCCTTGCCTGCCGAACAATACTTCTCGGAGGGAACAGTATATACGTCTATAACGTTATATATCCTAGCCTAAGGCAACCTAACATCTCGGATGTAACATTTGACAACATTCCAGGCATGTTGGTCCTACGTCTCGGTGGTAACATTACATGCGTTTATAACGTTATATATCCTTATCTAAGGCAACCTAACATCTCGGATGCAATATTTGACAACATTCCTAGCCTGTCGAACCCTACTTCTCGGAGGGAACAGTATATACGTCTATAACGTTATATATCCTAACCTAAGGCAACCTGACATCTCGGATGTAATATTCTACATCATTCCAGGCGTGTCGGACCCTACTTCTCGGAATGAACAGCATATACGTCTATAACGTCATAAATCCTAACCTAAGGCAACCTAACATCTCGGATGTAACATTTGACAACATTCCAGGCGTGTCGGTCCCTACGTCTCGGTGGTAACGTTACATGCGTCTAGAACGTTATATATCCTAACCTAAGGCAACCTAACATCTCGGATGTAACATTTGACAACATTCCAGGCATGTCGGTCCCTACGTCTCGGTGGTAACATTATATGCGTCTATAACGTTATATATCCTTATCTAAGGCAACCTAACATCTCGGATGCAATATTTGACAACATTCCTGGCCTGTCGAACCCTACTTCTCGGAGGGAACAGTATATACGTCTATAACGTTATATATCCTAACCGAAGGCAACCTGACATCTCGGATGTAATATTCTACATCATTCAAGGCGTGTCGGACCCTACTTCTTGGTGGGAACATTATATGAGTCTATAACGTTGTATATCCTAATCTAAGGCAACCTATTATCTCAGACGTAATATTCTACAACCTTCCAGGCGTGTCGGACCCTACTTCTCGGTGGTAACATTATATGCGTCTATAACGCTGCATATCCTAATCTAAGGCAACCTAACATCTCGGATGCAATATTTGACAACATTCCTGGCCTGTCGAACCCTACTGCTCGGAGGGAACTGTATATACGTCTATAACGGTATATATCCTAATCTTAGGCAACCTAACATCTCGGATGTAACATTTTACCACATTCCAGGCGTGTCGGTCCCTACGTCTCGGTGGTAACATTACATGCGTCTATAACGTTATATATCCTAACCTAAGGCCAACTAACATCTCGTATGTAATATTTGACAACATTCCAGGCGTGTCGGACCCTACTTCTCGGAGGGAACAGCATATACGTCTATAACGTCATAAATCCTAACCTAAGGCAACCTAACATCTCGGATGTAACATTTGACAACATTCCAGGCGTGTCGGTCCCTACGTCTCATTGGTAACGTTACATGCGTCTAGAACGTTATATATCCTAACCTAAGGCACCCTAACATCTCGGATGCAATATTTGACAACATTCCTGGCCTGTCGAACAATACTTCTCGGAGGGAACAGTATATACGTCTATAACGTTATATATCCTAACCTAAGGCAACCTAACATCTCGGATGCAATGTTTGACAACATTCCTGGCCTGTCGAACCCTACTTCTCGGAGGGAACAGTATATACGTCTACAACGTCATATATCCTAACCTAAGGCAACCTAACATCTCGGATGTAACATTTGACAACATTCCAGGCATGTCGGTCCCTACGTCTCGGTGGTAACATTATATGCGTCTATAACGTTATATATCCTTATCTAATGCAACCTAACATCTCGGATGCAATATTTGACAACATTCCTGGCCTGTCGAACCCTACTTCTCGGAGGGAACAGTATATACGTCTATAACGTTATATATCCTAACCGAAGGAAACCTGACATCTCGGATGTAATATTCTACATCATTTAAGGCGTGTCGGACCCTACTTCTTGGTGGGAACATTATATGAGTCTATAACGTTGTATATCCTAATCTAAGGCAACCTAACATCTCGGATGAAATATGTGACAACATTCCTGGCCTGCCGAAACCGACATCTCGGAGGGAAGAGTATATACGTCTGTAACGTCATATATCCTAACCTAAGACAACCTAACATCTCGGATGTAACATTTGACAACATTCCAGGCGTGTCGGTCCCTACGTCTCGGTGGTAACATTACATGCGTCTATAACGTTATATATCCTAACCTAAGGCAACCTAATATCTCGGATGCAATATTTGACAACATTCCTGGCCTGCCGAACCCTACTTCTCGGAGGGAACAGCATATACATCTATAACGTCATATATCCTAGCCTAAGGCAACCTAACATCTCGGATGTAACATTTGACAACATTCCAGGCGGGTCGGTCCCTATGTCTCGGTGGTAACATTACAAGCGTCTATAACGTTATATATCCTAACCTAAGGCAACCTAATATCTCGGATGCAATATTTGACAACATTCCTGGCCTGTCGAACCCTACTTCTCGGAGGGAACAGCATATACATCTATAACGTCATATATCCTAGCCTAAGGCAACCTAACATCTCGGATGTAACATTTGACAACATTCCAGGCGTGTCGGTCCCTACGTCTCGGTGGTAACATTACATGCGTCTATAACGGTATATATCCTAATCTTAGGCAACCTAACATCTCGGATGTAACATTTTACCACATTCCAGGCGTGTCGGTCCCTACGTCTCGGTGGTAACATTACATGCGTCTATAACGTTATATATCCTAACCTAAGGCCAACTAACATCTCGTATGTAATATTTGACAACATTCCTGGCCTGTCGAACAATACTTCTCGGAGGGAACAGTATATACGTCTATAACGTTATATATCCTAACCTAAGGCAACCTAACATCTCAGATGTAACATTTGACAACATTCCAGGCATGTCGGTCCCTACGTCTCGGTGGTAACATTATATGCGTCTATAACGTTATATATCCTTATCTAAGGCAACCTAACATCTCGGATGCAATATTTGACAACATTCCTAGCCTGTCGAACCCTACGTCTCGGTGGTAACATTACATGCGTCTATAACGGTATATTTCCTAATCTAAGGCAACCTAACATCTCGGATGCAATATTTGACAACATTCCTAGCCTGTCGAACAATACTTCTCGGAGGGAACAGTATATACGTCTATAACGTTATATATCCTAACCTAAGGCAACCTAACATCTCGGATGTAACATTTGACAACATTCCAGGCATGTCGGTTCCTACGTCTCGGTAGTAACATTATATGCGTCTATAACGTTATATATCCTTATCTAAGGCAACCTAACATCTCGGATGCAATATTTGACAACATTCCAGGCGTGTCGGACCCTACTTCTCGGAGGGAACAGCATATACGTCTATAACGTCATAAATCCTAACCTAAGGCAACCTAACATCTCGGATGTAACATTTGACAACATTCCAGGCGTGTCGGTCCCTACGTCTCGGTGGTAACGTTACATGCGTCTAGAACGTTATATATCCTAACCTAAGGCAACCTAACATCTCGGATGCAATATTTGACAACATTCCTGGCCTGTCGAACAATACTTCTCGGAGGGAACAGTATATACGTCTATAACGTTATATATCCTAACCTAAGGCAACCTAACATCTCGGATGTAACATTTGACAACATTCCAGGCATGTCGGTCCCTACGTCTCGGTGGTAACATTATATGCGTCTATAACGTTATATATCCTTATCTAAGGCAACCTAACATCTCGGATGAAATATGTGACAACATTCCTGGCCTGCCGAAACCGACATCTCGGAGGGAAGAGTATATACGTCTGTAACGTCATATATCCTAACCTAAGACAACCTAACATCTCGGATGTAACATTTGACAACATTCCAGGCGTGTCGGTCCCTACGTCTCGGTGGTAACATTACATGCGTCTATAACGTTATATATCCTAACCTAAGGCAACCTAATATCTCGGATGCAATATTTGACAACATTCCTGGCCTGCCGAACCCTACTTCTCGGAGGGAACAGCATATACATCTATAACGTCATATATCCTAGCCTAAGGCAACCTAACATCTCGGATGTAACATTTGACAACATTCCAGGCGGGTCGGTCCCTATGTCTCGGTGGTAACATTACAAGCGTCTATAACGTTATATATCCTAACCTAAGGCAACCTAATATCTCGGATGCAATATTTGACAACATTCCTGGCCTGTCGAACCCTACTTCTCGGAGGGAACAGCATATACATCTATAACGTCATATATCCTACCCTAAGGCAACCTAACATCTCGGATGTAACATTTGACAACATTCCAGGCGTGTCGGTCCCTACGTCTCGGTGGTAACATTACATGCGTCTATAACGGTATATATCCTAATCTTAGGCAACCTAACATCTCGGATGTAACATTTTACCACATTCCAGGCGTGTCGGTCCCTACGTCTCGGTGGTAACATTACATGCGTCTATAACGTTATATATCCTAACCTAAGGCCAACTAACATCTCGTATGTAATATTTGACAACATTCCTGGCCTGTCGAACAATACTTCTCGGAGGGAACAGTATATACGTCTATAACGTTATATATCCTAACCTAAGGCAACCTAACATCTCAGATGTAACATTTGACAACATTCCAGGCATGTCGGTCCCTACGTCTCGGTGGTAACATTATATGCGTCTATAACGTTATATATCCTTATCTAAGGCAACCTAACATCTCGGATGCAATATTTGACAACATTCCTAGCCTGTCGAACCCTACGTCTCGGTGGTAACATTACATGCGTCTATAACGGTATATTTCCTAATCTAAGGCAACCTAACATCTCGGATGCAATATTTGACAACATTCCTGGCCTGTCGAACAATACTTCTCGGAGGGAACAGTATATACGTCTATAACGTTATATATCCTAACCTAAGGCAACCTAACATCTCGGATGTAACATTTGACAACATTCCAGGCATGTCGGTTCCTACGTCTCGGTAGTAACATTATATGCGTCTATAACGTTATATATCCTTATCTAAGGCAACCTAACATCTCGGATGCAATATTTGACAACATTCCAGGCGTGTCGGACCCTACTTCTCGGAGGGAACAGCATATACGTCTATAACGTCATAAATCCTAACCGAAGGCAACCTGACATCTCGGATGTAATATTCTACATCATTCAAGGCGTGTCGGACCCTACTTCTTGGTGGGAACATTATATGAGTCTATAACGTTGTATATCCTAATCTAAGGCAACCTATTATCTCAGACGTAATATTTTACAATATTCCTCGCGTGTCTGTGCATACTTTTCGGTGGGAATATTATATGCGTCCATAACGGTCGATATCGTAATCTAAGGCAATCTAACATCTCGGATGCAATATTTGACAACATTCCTTGCCTGTCGAACCCTACTTCTCGGAGGGAACAGTATGTACCTCTATAACGTTATATATCCCAACCTAAGGCAACCTAACATCTCGGATGTAATATTCTACAACCTTCCAGGCGTGTCGGACCCTACTTCTCGGTGGTAACATTATATGCGTCTATAACGCTGCATATCCTAATCTAAGGCAACCTAACATCTCGGATGCAATATGTGACAACATTCCTGGCCTGTCGAACCCGACATCTCGGAGGGAACAGTATATACGTCTGTAACGTCATATATCCTAACCTAAGACAACCTAACATCTCGGATGTAACATTTGACAACATTCCAGGCGTGTCGGTCCCTACGTCTCGGTGGTAACATTACATGCGTCTATAACGTTATATATCCTAACCTAAGGCAACCTAATATCTCGGATGCAATATTTGACAACATTCCTGGCCTGTCGAACCCTACTTCTCGGAGTGAACAGCATAAACGTCTATAACGTCATATATCCTAACCTAAGGCAACCTAACATCTCGGATGTAACATTTGACAACATTCCAGGCGTGTCGGTCCCTACGTCTCGGTGGTAACGTTACATGCGTCTATAACGTTATATATCCTAACCTAAGGCAACCTAACATCTCGGATGCAATATTTGACAACATTCCTTGCCTGCCGAACAATACTTCTCGGAGGGAACAGTATATACGTCTATAACGTTATATATCCTAGCCTAAGGCAACCTAACATCTCGGATGTAACATTTGACAACATTCCAGGCATGTTGGTCCTACGTCTCGGTGGTAACATTACATGCGTTTATAACGTTATATATCCTTATCTAAGGCAACCTAACATCTCGGATGCAATATTTGACAACATTCCTAGCCTGTCGAACCCTACTTCTCGGAGGGAACAGTATATACGTCTATAACGTTATATATCCTAACCTAAGGCAACCTGACATCTCGGATGTAATATTCTACATCATTCCAGGCGTGTCGGACCCTACTTCTCGGAATGAACAGCATATACGTCTATAACGTCATAAATCCTAACCTAAGGCAACCTAACATCTCGGATGTAACATTTGACAACATTCCAGGCGTGTCGGTCCCTACGTCTCGGTGGTAACGTTACATGCGTCTAGAACGTTATATATCCTAACCTAAGGCAACCTAACATCTCGGATGTAACATTTGACAACATTCCAGGCATGTCGGTCCCTACGTCTCGGTGGTAACATTATATGCGTCTATAACGTTATATATCCTTATCTAAGGCAACCTAACATCTCGGATGCAATATTTGACAACATTCCTGGCCTGTCGAACCCTACTTCTCGGAGGGAACAGTATATACGTCTATAACGTTATATATCCTAACCGAAGGCAACCTGACATCTCGGATGTAATATTCTACATCATTCAAGGCGTGTCGGACCCTACTTCTTGGTGGGAACATTATATGAGTCTATAACGTTGTATATCCTAATCTAAGGCAACCTATTATCTCAGACGTAATATTCTACAACCTTCCAGGCGTGTCGGACCCTACTTCTCGGTGGTAACATTATATGCGTCTATAACGCTGCATATCCTAATCTAAGGCAACCTAACATCTCGGATGCAATATTTGACAACATTCCTGGCCTGTCGAACCCTACTGCTCGGAGGGAACTGTATATACGTCTATAACGGTATATATCCTAATCTTAGGCAACCTAACATCTCGGATGTAACATTTTACCACATTCCAGGCGTGTCGGTCCCTACGTCTCGGTGGTAACATTACATGCGTCTATAACGTTATATATCCTAACCTAAGGCCAACTAACATCTCGTATGTAATATTTGACAACATTCCAGGCATGTCGGTCCCTACGTCTCGGTGGTAACATTATATGCGTCTATAACGTTATATATCCTTATCTAAGGCAACCTAACATCTCGGATGCAATATTTGACAACATTCCTGGCCTGTCGAACCCTACTTCTCGGAGGGAACAGTATATACGTCTATAACGTTATATATCCTAACCGAAGGCAACCTGACATCTCGGATGTAATATTCTACATCATTCAAGGCGTGTCGGACCCTACTTCTTGGTGGGAACATTATATGAGTCTATAACGTTGTATATCCTAATCTAAGGCAACCTATTATCTCAGACGTAATATTTTACAATATTCCTCGCGTGTCTGTGCATACTTTTCGGTGGGAATATTATATGCGTCCATAACGGTCGATATCGTAATCTAAGGCAATCTAACATCTCGGATGCAATATTTGACAACATTCCTTGCCTGTCGAACCCTACTTCTCGGAGGGAACAGTATGTACGTCTATAACGTTATATATCCCAACCTAAGGCAACCTAACATCTCGGATGTAATATTCTACAACCTTCCAGGCGTGTCGGACCCTACTTCTCGGTGGTAACATTATATGCGTCTATAACGCTGCATATCCTAATCTAAGGCAACCTAACATCTCGGATGCAATATGTGACAACATTCCTGGCCTGTCGAACCCGACATCTCGGAGGGAACAGTATATACGTCTGTAACGTCATATATCCTAACCTAAGACAACCTAACATCTCGGATGTAACATTTGACAACATTCCAGGCGTGTCGGTCCCTACGTCTCGGTGGTAACATTACATGCGTCTATAACGTTATATATCCTAACCTAAGGCAACCTAATATCTCGGATGCAATATTTGACAACATTCCTGGCCTGTCGAACCCTACTTCTCGGAGTGAACAGCATAAACGTCTATAACGTCATATATCCTAACCTAAGGCAACCTAACATCTCGGATGTAACATTTGACAACATTCCAGGCGTGTCGGTCCCTACGTCTCGGTGGTAACGTTACATGCGTCTATAACGTTATATATCCTAACCTAAGGCAACCTAACATCTCGGATGCAATATTTGACAACATTCCTTGCCTGCCGAACAATACTTCTCGGAGGGAACAGTATATACGTCTATAACGTTATATATCCTAGCCTAAGGCAACCTAACATCTCGGATGTAACATTTGACAACATTCCAGGCATGTTGGTCCTACGTCTCGGTGGTAACATTACATGCGTTTATAACGTTATATATCCTTATCTAAGGCAACCTAACATCTCGGATGCAATATTTGACAACATTCCTAGCCTGTCGAACCCTACTTCTCGGAGGGAACAGTATATACGTCTATAACGTTATATATCCTAACCTAAGGCAACCTAACATCTCGGATGTAACATTTGACAACATTCCAGGCATGTCGGTCCCTACGTCTCGGTGGTAACATTATATGCGTCTATAACGTTATATATCCTAACCTAAGGCAACCTAACATCTCGGATGTAACATTTGACAACATTCCAGGCATGTCGGTCCCTACGTCTCGGTGGTAACATTATATGCGTCTATAACGTTATATATCCTTATCTAAGGCAACCTAACATCTCGGATGCAATATTTGACAACATTCCTGGCCTGTCGAACCCTACTTCTCGGAGGGAACAGTATATACGTCTATAACGTTATATATCCTAACCGAAGGCAACCTGACATCTCGGATGTAATATTCTATATCATTCAAGGCGTGTCGGACCCTACTTCTTGGTGGGAACATTATATGAGTCTATAACGTTGTATATCCTAATCTAAGGCAACCTATTATCTCAGACGTAATATTCTACAACCTTCCAGGCGTGTCGGACCCTACTTCTCGGTGGTAACATTATATGCGTCTATAACGCTGCATATCCTAATCTAAGGCAACCTAACATCTCGGATGCAATATTTGACAACATTCCTGGCCTGTCGAACCCTACTGCTCGGAGGGAACTGTATATACGTCTATAACGGTATATATCCTAATCTTAGGCAACCTAACATCTCGGATGTAACATTTTACCACATTCCAGGCGTGTCGGTCCCTACGTCTCGGTGGTAACATTACATGCGTCTATAACGTTATATATCCTAACCTAAGGCCAACTAACATCTCGTATGTAATATTTGACAACATTCCAGGCGTGTCGGACCCTACTTCTCGGAGGGAACAGCATATACGTCTATAACGTCATAAATCCTAACCTAAGGCAACCTAACATCTCGGATGTAACATTTGACAACATTCCAGGCGTGTCGGTCCCTACGTCTCATTGGTAACGTTACATGCGTCTAGAACGTTATATATCCTAACCTAAGGCACCCTAACATCTCGGATGCAATATTTGACAACATTCCTGGCCTGTCGAACAATACTTCTCGGAGGGAACAGTATATACGTCTATAACGTTATATATCCTAACCTAAGGCAACCTAACATCTCGGATGCAATGTTTGACAACATTCCTGGCCTGTCGAACCCTACTTCTCGGAGGGAACAGTATATACGTCTACAACGTCATATATCCTAACCTAAGGCAACCTAACATCTCGGATGTAACATTTGACAACATTCCAGGCATGTCGGTCCCTACGTCTCGGTGGTAACATTATATGCGTCTATAACGTTATATATCCTTATCTAAGGCAACCTAACATCTCGGATGCAATATTTGACAACATTCCTGGCCTGTCGAACCCTACTTCTCGGAGGGAACAGTATATACGTCTATAACGTTATATATCCTAACCGAAGGCAACCTGACATCTCGGATGTAATATTCTACATCATTCAAGGCGTGTCGGACCCTACTTCTTGGTGGGAACATTATATGAGTCTATAACGTTGTATATCCTAATCTAAGGCAACCTATTATCTCAGACGTAATATTTTACAATATTCCTCGCGTGTCTGTGCATACTTTTCGGTGGGAATATTATATGCGTCCATAACGGTCGATATCGTAATCTAAGGCAATCTAACATCTCGGATGCAATATTTGACAACATTCCTTGCCTGTCGAACCCTACTTCTCGGAGGGAACAGTATGTACGTCTATAACGTTATATATCCCAACCTAAGGCAACCTAACATCTCGGATGTAATATTCTACAACCTTCCAGGCGTGTCGGACCCTACTTCTCGGTGGTAACATTATATGCGTCTATAACGCTGCATATCCTAATCTAAGGCAACCTATTATCTCAGACGTAATATTTTACAATATTCCTCGCGTGTCGGTACATACTTTTCGGTGGGAATATTATATGCGTCCATAACGGTCGATATCGTAATCTAAGGCAATCTAACATCTCGGATGCAATATTTGACAACATTCCTTGCCTGTCGAACCCTACTTCTCGGAGGGAACAGTATGTACGTCTATAACGTCATATATCCTAACCTAAGACAACCTAACATCTCGGATGTAACATTTGACAACATTCCAGGCGTGTCGGTCCCTACGTCTCGGTGGTAACATTACATGCGTCTATAACGTTATATATCCTAACCTAAGGCAACCTAATATCTCGGATGCAATATTTGACAACATTCCTGGCCTGTCGAACCCTACTTCTCGGAGTGAACAGCATAAACGTCTATAACGTTATATATCCTAACCTAAGGCAACCTAACATCTCGGATGTAACATTTGACAACATTCCAGGCGTGTCGGTCCCTACGTCTCGGTGGTAACGTTACATGCGTCTATAACGTTATATATCCTAACCTAAGGCAACCTAACATCTCGGATGCAATATTTGACAACATTCCTGGCCTGCCGAACAATACTTCTCGGAGGGAACAGTATATACGTCTATAACGTTATATATCCTAACCTAAGGCAACCTAACATCTCGGATGTAACATTTGACAACATTCCAGGCATGTTGGTCCTACGTCTCGGTGGTAACATTATATCCGTTTATAACGTTATATATCCTTATCTTAGGCAACCTAACATCTCGGATGCAATATTTGACAACATTCCTAGCCTGTCGAACCCTACTTCTCGGAGGGAACAGTATATACGTCTATAACGTTATAAATCCTAACCTAAGGCAACCTGACATCTCGGATGTAATATTCTACATCATTCCAGGCGTGTCGGACCCTACTTCTCGGAGGGAACAGCATATACGTCTATAACGTCATAAATCCTAACCTAAGGCAACCTAACATCTCGGATGTAACATTTGACAACGTTCCAGGCGTGTCGGTCCCTACGTCTCGGTGGTAACGTTACATGCGTCTAGAACGTTATATATCCTAACCTAAGGCAACCTAACATCTCGGATGCAATATTTGACAACATTCCTGGCCTGTCGAACAATACTTCTCGGAGGGAACAGTATATACGTCTATAACGTTATATATCCTAATCTAAGGCAACCTATTATCTCAGACGTAATATTTTGCAATATTCCTCGCGTGTCGGTACATACTTTTCGGTGGGAATATTATATGCGTCCATAACGGTCGATATCGTAATCTAAGGCAATCTAACATCTCGGATGCAATATTTGACAACATTCCTTGCCTGTCGAACCCTACTTCTCGGAGGGAACAGTATGTACGTCTATAACGTTATATATCCTCACCTAAGGCAACCTAAAATCTCGGATATATTATTCTACAACATTCCAGGCGTGTCGGACCCTACTTCTCGGTGAGAACATTATATGCGTCTATAACGTTGTATATCCTAACCTAAGGCAACCTAACATCTCGGATGCAATATTTGACAACATTCCTGGCCTGTCGAACCCTACTTCTCGGAGGGAACAGTATATACGTCTATAACGTCATATATCCTAGCCTAAGGCAACCTAACATCTCGGATGTAACATTTGACAACATTCCAGGCGTGTCGGTCCCTACGTCTCGGTGGTAACATTACATGCGTCTATAACGGTATATATCCTAATCTTAGGCAACCTAACATCTCGGATGTAACATTTTACCACATTCCAGGCGTGTCGGTCCCTACGTCTCGGTGGTAACGTTACATGCGTCTATAACGTTATATATCCTAACCTAAGGCCAACTAACATCTCGTATGTAATATCTGACAACATTCCTGGCGTGTCGAACCCTACTTCTCGGTGGGAACAGTATATACGTCTATAACGTTAAATATCCTAACCTAAGGCAACCTAACATCTCGGATATAACATTTGACAACATTCCAGGCGTGTTGGAACCCTACGTCTCGCTGGTAACATTACGTGCGTCTATAACGTTATATATGCTAACCTAAGGCAACCTAACATCTCGGATGCAATATTTGACAACATTCCTGGCCTGTCGAACCCTACTGCTCGGAGGGAACAGTATATACATCTATAACGGTATATATCCTAATCTAAGGCAACCTAACATCTCGGATGAAATATGTGACAACATTCCAGCCTGTCGAACCCGACATCTCGGAGGGAACAGTATATACGTCTGTAACGTCATATATCCTAACCTAAGACAACCTAACATCTCGGATGTAATATTTGACAACATTCCAGGCGTGTCGGTCCCTACGTCTCGGTGGTAACATTACATGCGTCTATAACGTTATATATCCTAACCTAAGGCAACCTAATATCTCGGATGCAATATTTGATAACATTCCTGGCCTGTCGAACCCTACTTCTCGGAGTGAACAGCATATACGTCTATAACGTCATATATCCTAACCTAAGGCAACCTAACATCTCGGATGTAACATTTGACAACATTCCAGGCGTGTCGGTCCCTACGTCTCGGTGGTAACGTTACATGCGTCTATAACGATATAAATCCTAACCTAAGGCAACCTAACATCTCGGATGCAATATTTGACAACATTCCTGGCCTGCCGAACAATACTTCTCGGAGGGAACAGTATATACGTTTATAACGTTATATATCCTAACCTAAGGCAACCTAATATCTCGGATGTAACATTTGACAACATTCCAGGCATGTCGGTCCCTACGTCTCGGTGGTAACATTATATGCGTCTATAACGTTATATATCCTTATCTAAGGCAACCTAACATCTCGGATGCAATATTTGACAACATTCCTGGCCTGTCGAACCCTACTTCTCGGAGGGAACAGTATATACGTCTACAACGTCATATATCCTAACCTAAGGCAACCTAACATCTCGGATGTAACATTTGACAACATTCCAGGCATGTCGGTCCCTATGTCTCGGTGGTAACATTATATGCGTCTATAACGTTATATATCCTTATCTAAGGCAACCTAACATCTCGGATGCAATATTTGACAACATTCCTGGCCTGTCGAACCCTACTTCTCGGAGGGAACAGTATATACGTCTATAACGTTATATATCCTAACCGAAGGCAACCTGACATCTCGGATGTAATATTCTACATCATTCAAGGCGTGTCGGACCCTACTTCTTGGTGGGAACATTATATGAGTCTATAACGTTGTATATCCTAATCTAAGGCAACCTATTATCTCAGACGTAATATTCTACAACCTTCCAGGCGTGTCGGACCCTACTTCTCGGTGGTAACATTATATGCGTCTATAACGCTGCATATGCTAATCTAAGGCAACCTAACATCTCGGATGCAATATTTGACAACATTCCTGGCCTGTCGAACCCTACTGCTCGGAGGGAACAGTATATACGTCTATAACGGTATATATCCTAATCTTAGGCAACCTAACATCTCGGATGTAACATTTTACCACATTCCAGGCGTGTCGGTCCCTACGTCTCGGTGGTAACATTACATGCGTCTATAACGTTATATATCCTAACCTAAGGCCAACTAACATCTCGTATGTAATATTTGACAACATTCCTGACGTGTCGAACCCTACTTCTCGGTGGGAACAGTATATACGTCTATAACGTTATATATCCTAACCTAAGGCAACCTAACATCTCGGATATAACATTTGACAACATTCCAGGCGTGTTGGAACCCTACGTCTCGCTGGTAACATTACGTGCGTCTATAACGTTATATATGCTAACCTAAGGCAACCTAACATCTCGGATGAAATATGTGACAACATTCCTGGCCTGTCGAACCCGACATGTCGGAAGGAACAGTATATACGTCTGTAACGTCATATATCCTAACCTAAGACAACCTAACATCCCGGATGTAACATTTGACAGCATTCCAGGCGTGTCGGTCCCTACGTCTCGGTGGTAACATTACATGCGTCTATAACGTTATATATCCTAACCTAAGGCAACCTAATATCTCGGATGCAATATTTGACAACATTCCTGGCCTGTGGAAACCTACATCTCGGAGGGAACAGCATATACATCTATAACGTCATATATCCTAGCCTAAGGCAACCTAACATCTCGGATGTAACATTTGACAACATTCCAGGCGTGTCGGTCCCTACGTCTCGGTGGTAACATTACATGCGTCTATAACGGTATATATCCTAATCTTAGGCAACCTAACATCTCGGATGTAACATTTTACCACATTCCAGGCGTGTCGGTCCCTACGACTCGGTGGGAACAGTATATACGTCTATAACGTTATATATCCTAACCTAAGGCAACCTAACATCTCGGATATAACATTTGACAACATTCCAGACATGTTGGTCCTACGTCTCGGTGGTAACATTATATGCGTCTATAACGTTATATATCCTTATCTAAGGCAACCTAACATCTCGGATGCAATATTTGACAACATTCCTGGCCTGTCGAACCCTACTTCTCGGAGGGAACAGTATATACGTCTATAACGTTATATATCCTAACCTAAGGCAACCTGACATCTCGGATATATTATTCTACAACATTCCAGGCGTGTCGGACCCTACTTCTCGGTGAGAACATTATATGCGTCTATAACGTTGTATATCCTAACCTAAGGCAACCTAACATCTCGGATGCAATATTTGACAACATTCCTGGCCTGTCGAACCCTACTTCTCGGAGGGAACAGCATATACATCTATAACGTCATATATCCTAGCCTAAGGCAACCTAACATCTCGGGTGTAACATTTGACAACATTCCAGGCGTGTCTGTCCCTACGTCTCGGTGGTAACATTACATGCGTCTATAACGGTATATATCCTAATCTTAGGCAACCTAACATCTCGGATGTAACATTTTACCACATTCCAGGCGTGTCGGTCCCTACGTCTCGGTGGTAACATTACATGCGTCTATAACGTTATATATCCTAACCTAAGCCCAACTAACTTCTCGTATGTAATATTTGACAACATTCCTGGCGTGTCGAACCCTACTTCTCGGTGGGAACAGTATATACGTCTATAACGTTGTATATCCTAACCTAAGGCAACCTAACATCTCGGATATAACATTTGACAACATTCCAGGCGTGTTGGAACCCTACGTCTCGCTGGTAACATTACGTGCGTCTATAACGTTATATATGCTAACCTAAGGCAACCTAACATCTCGGATGCAATATTTGACAACATTCCTGGCCTGTCGAACCCTACTGCTCGGAGGGAACAGTATATACATCTATAACGGTATATATCCTAGTCTAAGGCAACCTAACATCTCGGATGAAATATGTGACAACATTCCTGGCCTGTCGAACCCGACATCTCGGAGGGAACAGTATATACGTCTGTAACGTCATATATCCTAACCTAAGACAACCTAACATCCCGGATGTAACATTTGACAGCATTCCAGGCGTGTCGGTCCCTACGTCTCGGTGGTAACATTACATGCGTCTATAACGTTATATATCCTAACCTAAGGCAACCTAATATCTCGGATGCAATATTTGACAACATTCCTGGCCTGTCGAACCCTACATCTCGGAGGGAACAGCATATACATCTATAACGTCATATATCCTAGCCTAAGGCAACCTAACATCTCGGATGTAACATTTGACAACATTCCAGGCGTGTCGGTCCCTACGTCTCGGTGGTAACATTACATGCGTCTATAACGGTATATATCCTAATCTTAGGCAACCTAACATCTCGGTTGTAACATTTTACCACATTCCAAGCGTGTCGGTCCCTACGTCTCGGTGGGAACAGTATATACGTCTATAACGTTATATATCCTAACCTAAGGCAACCTAACATCTCGGATGTAACATTTGACAACATTCCAGGCGTGTCGGTCCCTACGTCTCGGTGGTAACTTTACATGCGTCTAGAACGTTATATATCCTAACCTAAGGCAACCTAACATCTCGGATGCAATATTTGACAACATTCCTGGCCTGTCGAACAATACTTCTCGCAGGGAACAGTATATACGTCTATAACGTTATATATCCTAACCTAAGGCAACCTAACATCTCGGATGTAACATTTGACAACATTCCAGGCATGTCGGTCCCTACGTCTCGGTAGTAACATTATATGCGTCTATAACGTTATATATCCTTATCTAAGGCAACCTAACATCTCGGATGCAATATTTGACAACATTCCTAGCCTGTCGAACCCTACGTCTCGGTGGTAACATTACATGCGTCTATAACGGTATATTTCCTATTCTAAGGCAACCTAACATCTCGAATGCAATATTTGACAACATTCCTGGCCTGTCGAACCCTACTTCTCGGAAGGAACAGTATATACGTCTACAACGTCATATATCCTAACCTAAGGCAACCTAACATCTCGGATGTAACATTTGACAACATTCCAGGCATGTCGGTCCCTACGTCTCGGTGGTAACATTATATGCGTCTATAACGTTATATATCCTTATCTAATGCAACCTAACATCTCGCATGCAATATTTGACAACATTCCTGGCCTGTCGAACCCTACTTCTCGGAGGGAACAGTATATACGTCTATAACGTTATATATCCTAACCGAAGGCAACCTGACATCTCGGATGTAATATTCTACATCATTCAAGGCGTGTCGGACCCTACTTCTTGGTGGGAACATTATATGAGTCTATAACGTTGTATATCCTAATCTAAGGCAACCTATTATCTCAGACGTAATATTTTACAATATTCCTCGCGTGTCTGTGCATACTTTTCGGTGGGAATATTATATGCGTCCATAACGGTCGATATCGTAATCTAAGGCAATCTAACATCTCGGATGCAATATTTGACAACATTCCTTGCCTGTCGAACCCTACTTCTCGGAGGGAACAGTATGTACGTCTATAACGTTATATATCCCAACCTAAGGCAACCTAACATCTCGGATGTAATATTCTACAACCTTCCAGGCGGGTCGGACCCTACTTCTCGGTGGTAACATTATATGCGTCTATAACGCTGCATATCCTAATCTAAGGCAACCTATTATCTCAGACGTTATATTTTACAATATTCCTTGCGTGTCGGTACATACTTTTCGGTGGGAATATTATATGCGTCCATAACGGTCGATATCGTAATCTAAGGCAATCTAACATCTCGGATGCAATATTTGACAACATTCCTTGCCTGTCGAACCCTACTTCTCGGAGGGAACAGTATGTACGTCTATAACGTTATATATCCTCACCTAAGGCAACCTGAAATCTCGGATATATTATTCTACAACATTCCAGGCGTGTCGGACCCTACTTCTCGGTGAGAACATTATATGCGTCTATAACGTTGTATATCCTAACCTAAGGCAACCTAACATCTCGGATGCAATATTTGACAACATTCCTGGCCTGTCGAACCCTACTTCTCGGAGGGAACAGTATATACGTCTATAACGTCATATATCCTAGCCTAAGGCAACCTAACATCTCGGATGTAACATTTAACAACATTCCAGGCGTGTCGGTCCCTACGTCTCGGTGGTAACATTACATGCGTCTATAACGGTATATATCCTAATCTTAGGCAACCTAACATCTCGGATGTAACATTTTACCACATTCCAGGCGTGTCGGTCCCTACGTCTCGGTGGTAAAGTTACATGCGTCTATAACGTTATATATCCTAACCTAAGGCCAACTAACATCTCGTATGTAATATCTGACAACATTCCTGGCGTGTCGAACCCTACTTCTCGGTGGGAACAGTATATACGTCTATAACGTTAAATATCCTAACCTAAGGCAACCTAACATCTCGGATATAACATTTGACAACATTCCAGGCGTGTTGGAACCCTACGTCTCGCTCGTAACATTACGTGCGTCTATAACGTTATATATGCTAACCTAAGGCAACCTAACATCTCGGATGCAATATTTGACAACATTCCTGGCCTGTCGAACCTTACTGCTCGGAGGGAACAGTATATACATCTATACCGGTATATATCCTAATCTAAGGCAACCTAACATCTCGCATGAAATATGTGACAACATTCCAGCCTGTCGAACCCGACATCTCGGAGGGAACAGTATATACGTCTGTAACGTCATATATCCTAACCTAAGACAACCTAACATCTCGGATGTAACATTTGACAACATTCCAGGCGTGTCGGTCCCTACGTCTCGGTGGTAACATTACATGCGTCTATAACGTTATATATCCTAACCTAAGGCAACCTAATATCTCGGATGCAATATTTGACAACATTCCTGGCCTGTCGAACCCTACTTCTCGGAGTGAACAGCATATACGTCTATAACGTCATATATCCTAACCTAAGGCAACCTAATATCTCGGATGTAACATTTGACAACATTCCAGGCATGTTGGTCCTACGTCTCGGTGGTAACATTATATGCGTCTATAACGTTATATATCCTTATCTAAGGCAACCTAACATCTCGGATGCAATATTTGACAACATTCCTAGCCTGTCGAACCCTACTTCTCGGAGGGAACAGTATATACGTCTATAACGTTATATATCCTAACCGAAGGCAACCTGACATCTCGGATGTAATATTCTACATCATTCAAGGCGTGTCGGACCCTACTTCTTGGTGGGAACATTATATGAGTCTATAACGTTGTATATCCTAATCTAAGGCAACCTATTATCTCAGACGTAATATTCTACAACCTTCCAGGCGTGTCGGACCCTACTTCTCGGTGGTAACATTATATGCGTCTATAACGCTGCATATCCTAATCTAAGGCAACCTAACATCTCGGATGCAATATTTGACAACATTCCTGGCCTGTCGAACCCTACTGCTCGGAGGGAGCAGTATATACGTCTATAACGGTATATATCCTAATCTTAGGCAACCTAACATCTCGGATGTGACATTTTACCACATTCCAGGCGTGTCGGTCCCTACGTCTCGGTGGTAACATTACATGCGTCTATAACGTTATATATCCTAACCTAAGGCCAACTAACATCTCGTATGTAATATTTGACAACATTCCTGACGTGTCGAACCCTACTTCTCGGAGTGAACAGCATATACGTCTATAACGTCATATATACTAACCTAAGGCAACCTAACATCTCGGATGTAACATTTGACAACATTCCAGGCATGTCGGTCCCTACGTCTCGGTGGTAACGTTACATGCGTCTATAACGTTATATATCCTAACCTAAGGCAACCTAACATCTCGGATGCAATATTTGACAACATTCCTGGCCTGTCGAACAATTCTTCTCGGAGGGAACATTATATACGTCTATAACGTTATATATCCTAACCTAAGGCAACCTAACATCTCGGATGTAATATTCTACATCGTTCCAGGCGTGTCGGACCCTACTTCTCGGAGGGAACAGCATATACGTCTATAACGTCATAAATCCTAACCTAAGGCAACCTAACATCTCGGATGTAACATTTGACAACATTCCAGGCATGTCGGTCCCTACGTCTCGGTGGTAACATTATATGCGTCTATAACGTTATATATCCTTATCTAAGGCAACCTAACATCTCGGATGCAATATTTGACAACATTCCTGGCCTGTCGAACCCTACTTCTCGGAGGGAACAGTATATACGTCTATAACGTCATATATCCTAACCTAAGGCAACCTAACATCTCGGATGTAACATTTGACAACATTCCAGGCGTGTCGGACCCTACTTCTCGGTGAGAACATTATATGCGTCTATAACGTTGTATATCCTAACCTAAGGCAACCTAACATCTCGGATGCAATATTTGACAACATTCCTGGCCTGTCGAACCCTACTTCTCGGAGGGAACAGTATATACGTCTATAACGTCATATATCCTAGCCTAAGGCAACCTAACATCTCGGATGTAACATTTGACAACATTCCAGGCGTGTCGGTCCCTACGTCTCGGTGGTAACATTACATGCGTCTATAACGGTATATATCCTAATCTTAGGCAACCTAACATCTCGGATGTAACATTTTACCACATTCCAGGCGTGTCGGTCCCTACGTCTCGGTGGTAAAGTTACATGCGTCTATAACGTTATATATCCTAACCTAAGGCCAACTAACATCTCGTATGTAATATCTGACAACATTCCTGGCGTGTCGAACCCTACTTCTCGGTGGGAACAGTATATACGTCTATAACGTTAAATATCCTAACCTAAGGCAACCTAACATCTCGGATATAACATTTGACAACATTCCAGGCGTGTTGGAACCCTACGTCTCGCTCGTAACATTACGTGCGTCTATAACGTTATATATGCTAACCTAAGGCAACCTAACATCTCGGATGCAATATTTGACAACATTCCTGGCCTGTCGAACCTTACTGCTCGGAGGGAACAGTATATACATCTATACCGGTATATATCCTAATCTAAGGCAACCTAACATCTCGCATGAAATATGTGACAACATTCCAGCCTGTCGAACCCGACATCTCGGAGGGAACAGTATATACGTCTGTAACGTCATATATCCTAACCTAAGACAACCTAACATCTCGGATGTAACATTTGACAACATTCCAGGCGTGTCGGTCCCTACGTCTCGGTGGTAACATTACATGCGTCTATAACGTTATATATCCTAACCTAAGGCAACCTAATATCTCGGATGCAATATTTGACAACATTCCTGGCCTGTCGAACCCTACTTCTCGGAGTGAACAGCATATACGTCTATAACGTCATATATCCTAACCTAAGGCAACCTAACATCTCGGATGTAACATTTGACAACATTCCAGGCGTGTCGGTCCCTACGTCTCGGTGGTAACGTTACATGCGTCTATAACGATATAAATCCTAACCTAAGGCAACCTAACATCTCGGATGCAATATTTGACAACATTCCTGGCCTGCCGAACAATACTTCTCGGAGGGAACAGTATATACGTCTATAACGTTATATATCCTAACCTAAGGCAACCTAATATCTCGGATGTAACATTTGACAACATTCCAGGCATGTTGGTCCTACGTCTCGGTGGTAACATTATATGCGTCTATAACGTTATATATCCTTATCTAAGGCAACCTAACATCTCGGATGCAATATTTGACAACATTCCTAGCCTGTCGAACCCTACTTCTCGGAGGGAACAGTATATACGTCTATAACGTTATATATCCTAACCTAAGGCAACCTGACATCTCGGATGTAATATTCTACATCATTCCAGGCGTGTCGGACCCTACTTCTCGGAGGGAACAGCATATACGTCTATAACGTCATAAATCCTAACCTAAGGCAACCTAACATCTCGGATGTAACATTTGACAACATTCCAGGCGTGTCGGTCCCTACGTCTCGGTGGTAACGTTACATGCGTCTAGAACGTTATATATCCTAACCTAAGGCACCCTAACATCTGGGATGCAATATTTGACAACATTCCTGGCCTGTCGAACAATACTTCTCGGAGGGAACAGTATATACGTCTATAACGTTATATATCCTAACCTAAGGCAACCTAACATCTCGGATGTAACATTTGACAACATTCCAGGCATGTCGGTCCCTACGTCTCGGTGGTAACATTATATGCGTCTATAACGTTATATATCCTTATCTAAGGCAACCTAACATCTCGGATGCAATATTTGACAACATTCCTGGCCTGTCGAACCCTACTTCTCGGAGGGAACAGTATATACGTCTACAACGTCATATATCGTAACCTAAGGCAACCTAACATCTCGGATGTAACATTTGACAACATTCCAGGCATGTCGGTCCCTATGTCTCGGTGGTAACATTATATGCGTCTATAACGTTATATATCCTTATCTAAGGCAACCTAACATCTCGGATGCAATATTTGACAACATTCCTGGCCTGTCGAACCCTACTTCTCGGAGGGAACAGTATATACGTCTATAACGTTATATATCCTAACCGAAGGCAACCTGACATCTCGGATGTAATATTCTACATCATTCAAGGCGTGTCGGACCCTACTTCTTGGTGGGAACATTATATGAGTCTATAACGTTGTATATCCTAATCTAAGGCAACCTATTATCTCAGACGTAATATTCTACAACCTTCCAGGCGTGTCGGACCCTACTTCTCGGTGGTAACATTATATGCGTCTATAACGCTGCATATCCTAATCTAAGGCAACCTAACATCTCGGATGCAATATTTGACAACATTCCTGGCCTGTCGAACCCTACTGCTCGGAGGGAGCAGTATATACGTCTATAACGGTATATATCCTAATCTTAGGCAACCTAACATCTCGGATGTGACATTTTACCACATTCCAGGCGTGTCGGTCCCTACGTCTCGGTGGTAACATTACATGCGTCTATAACGTTATATATCCTTATCTAATGCAACCTAACATCTCGCATGCAATATTTGACAACATTCCTGGCCTGTCGAACCCTACTTCTCGGAGGGAACAGTATATACGTCTATAACGTTATATATCCTAACCGAAGGCAACCTGACATCTCGGATGTAATATTCTACATCATTCAAGGCGTGTCGGACCCTACTTCTTGGTGGGAACATTATATGAGTCTATAACGTTGTATATCCTAATCTAAGGCAACCTATTATCTCAGACGTAATATTTTACAATATTCCTCGCGTGTCTGTGCATACTTTTCGGTGGGAATATTATATGCGTCCATAACGGTCGATATCGTAATCTAAGGCAATCTAACATCTCGGATGCAATATTTGACAACATTCCTTGCCTGTCGAACCCTACTTCTCGGAGGGAACAGTATGTACGTCTATAACGTTATATATCCCAACCTAAGGCAACCTAACATCTCGGATGTAATATTCTACAACCTTCCAGGCGGGTCGGACCCTACTTCTCGGTGGTAACATTATATGCGTCTATAACGCTGCATATCCTAATCTAAGGCAACCTATTATCTCAGACGTTATATTTTACAATATTCCTTGCGTGTCGGTACATACTTTTCGGTGGGAATATTATATGCGTCCATAACGGTCGATATCGTAATCTAAGGCAATCTAACATCTCGGATGCAATATTTGACAACATTCCTTGCCTGTCGAACCCTACTTCTCGGAGGGAACAGTATGTACGTCTATAACGTTATATATCCTCACCTAAGGCAACCTGAAATCTCGGATATATTATTCTACAACATTCCAGGCGTGTCGGACCCTACTTCTCGGTGAGAACATTATATGCGTCTATAACGTTGTATATCCTAACCTAAGGCAACCTAACATCTCGGATGCAATATTTGACAACATTCCTGGCCTGTCGAACCCTACTTCTCGGAGGGAACAGTATATACGTCTATAACGTCATATATCCTAGCCTAAGGCAACCTAACATCTCGGATGTAACATTTGACAACATTCCAGGCGTGTCGGTCCCTACGTCTCGGTGGTAACATTATATGCGTCTATAACGTTATATATCCTTATCTAATGCAACCTAACATCTCGCATGCAATATTTGACAACATTCCTGGCCTGTCGAACCCTACTTCTCGGAGGGAACAGTATATACGTCTATAACGTTATATATCCTAACCGAAGGCAACCTGACATCTCGGATGTAATATTCTACATCATTCAAGGCGTGTCGGACCCTACTTCTTGGTGGGAACATTATATGAGTCTATAACGTTGTATATCCTAATCTAAGGCAACCTATTATCTCAGACGTAATATTTTACAATATTCCTCGCGTGTCTGTGCATACTTTTCGGTGGGAATATTATATGCGTCCATAACGGTCGATATCGTAATCTAAGGCAATCTAACATCTCGGATGCAATATTTGACAACATTCCTTGCCTGTCGAACCCTACTTCTCGGAGGGAACAGTATGTACGTCTATAACGTTATATATCCCAACCTAAGGCAACCTAACATCTCGGATGTAATATTCTACAACCTTCCAGGCGGGTCGGACCCTACTTCTCGGTGGTAACATTATATGCGTCTATAACGCTGCATATCCTAATCTAAGGCAACCTATTATCTCAGACGTTATATTTTACAATATTCCTTGCGTGTCGGTACATACTTTTCGGTGGGAATATTATATGCGTCCATAACGGTCGATATCGTAATCTAAGGCAATCTAACATCTCGGATGCAATATTTGACAACATTCCTTGCCTGTCGAACCCTACTTCTCGGAGGGAACAGTATGTACGTCTATAACGTTATATATCCTCACCTAAGGCAACCTGAAATCTCGGATATATTATTCTACAACATTCCAGGCGTGTCGGACCCTACTTCTCGGTGAGAACATTATATGCGTCTATAACGTTGTATATCCTAACCTAAGGCAACCTAACATCTCGGATGCAATATTTGACAACATTCCTGGCCTGTCGAACCCTACTTCTCGGAGGGAACAGTATATACGTCTATAACGTCATATATCCTAGCCTAAGGCAACCTAACATCTCGGATGTAACATTTGACAACATTCCAGGCGTGTCGGTCCCTACGTCTCGGTGGTAACATTACATGCGTCTATAACGGTATATATCCTAATCTTAGGCAACCTAACATCTCGGATGTAACATTTTACCACATTCCAGGCGTGTCGGTCCCTACGTCTCGGTGGTAAAGTTACATGCGTCTATAACGTTATATATCCTAACCTAAGGCCAACTAACATCTCGTATGTAATATCTGACAACATTCCTGGCGTGTCGAACCCTACTTCTCGGTGGGAACAGTATATACGTCTATAACGTTAAATATCCTAACCTAAGGCAACCTAACATCTCGGATATAACATTTGACAACATTCCAGGCGTGTTGGAACCCTACGTCTCGCTCGTAACATTACGTGCGTCTATAACGTTATATATGCTAACCTAAGGCAACCTAACATCTCGGATGCAATATTTGACAACATTCCTGGCCTGTCGAACCTTACTGCTCGGAGGGAACAGTATATACATCTATACCGGTATATATCCTAATCTAAGGCAACCTAACATCTCGCATGAAATATGTGACAACATTCCAGCCTGTCGAACCCGACATCTCGGAGGGAACAGTATATACGTCTGTAACGTCATATATCCTAACCTAAGACAACCTAACATCTCGGATGTAACATTTGACAACATTCCAGGCGTGTCGGTCCCTACGTCTCGGTGGTAACATTACATGCGTCTATAACGTTGTATATCCTAACCTAAGGCAACCTAACATCTCGGATGCAATATTTGACAACATTCCTGGCCTGTCGAACCCTACTTCTCGGAGGGAACAGTATATACGTCTATAACGTCATATATCCTAACCTAAGGCAACCTAACATCTCGGATATAACATTTGACAACATTCCAGGCGTGTTGGAACCCTACGTCTCGCTCGTAACATTACGTGCGTCTATAACGTTATATATGCTAACCTAAGGCAACCTAACATCTCGGATGCAATATTTGACAACATTCCTGGCCTGTCGAACCTTACTGCTCGGAGGGAACAGTATATACATCTATACCGGTATATATCCTAATCTAAGGCAACCTAACATCTCGCATGAAATATGTGACAACATTCCAGCCTGTCGAACCCGACATCTCGGAGGGAACAGTATATACGTCTGTAACGTCATATATCCTAACCTAAGGCAACCTAACATCTCGGATGTAACATTTGACAACATTCCAGGCATGTCGGTCCCTACGTCTCGGTGGTAACATTATATGCGTCTATAACGCTGCATATCCTAATCTAAGGCAACCTAACATCTCGGATGCAATATTTGACAACATTCCTGGCCTGTCGAACCCTACTGCTCGGAGGGAACAGTATATACGTCTATAACGGTATATATCCTAATCTTAGGCAACCTAACATCTCGGATGTGACATTTTACCACATTCCAGGCGTGTCGGTCCCTACGTCTCGGTGGTAACATTGCATGCGTCTATAACGTTATATATCCTAACCTAAGGCCAACTAACATCTCGTATGTAATATTTGACAACATTCCTGACGTGTCGAACCCTACTTCTCGGTGGGAACAGTATATACGTCTATAACGTTATATATCCTAACCTAAGGCAACCTGACATCTCGGATGTAATATTCTACATCATTCAAGGCGTGTCGGACCCTACTTCTTGGTGGGAACATTATATGAGTCTATAACGTTGTATATCCTAATCTAAGGCAACCTATTATCTCAGACGTAATATTTTACAATATTCCTCGCGTGTCTGTGCATACTTTTCGGTGGGAATATTATATGCGTCCATAACGGTCGATATCGTAATCTAAGGCAATCTAACATCTCGGATGCAATATTTGACAACATTCCTTGCCTGTCGAACCCTACTTCTCGGAGGGAACAGTATGTACGTCTATAACGTTATATATCCCAACCTAAGGCAACCTAACATCTCGGATGTAATATTCTACAACCTTCCAGGCGGGTCGGACCCTACTTCTCGGTGGTAACATTATATGCGTCTATAACGCTGCATATCCTAATCTAAGGCAACCTATTATCTCAGACGTTATATTTTACAATATTCCTTGCGTGTCGGTACATACTTTTCGGTGGGAATATTATATGCGTCCATAACGGTCGATATCGTAATCTAAGGCAATCTAACATCTCGGATGCAATATTTGACAACATTCCTTGCCTGTCGAACCCTACTTCTCGGAGGGAACAGTATGTACGTCTATAACGTTATATATCCTCACCTAAGGCAACCTGAAATCTCGGATATATTATTCTACAACATTCCAGGCGTGTCGGACCCTACTTCTCGGTGAGAACATTATATGCGTCTATAACGTTGTATATCCTAACCTAAGGCAACCTAACATCTCGGATGCAATATTTGACAACATTCCTGGCCTGTCGAACCCTACTTCTCGGAGGGAACAGTATATACGTCTATAACGTCATATATCCTAGCCTAAGGCAACCTAACATCTCGGATGTAACATTTGACAACATTCCAGGCGTGTCGGTCCCTACGTCTCGGTGGTAACATTATATGCGTCTATAACGTTATATATCCTTATCTAATGCAACCTAACATCTCGCATGCAATATTTGACAACATTCCTGGCCTGTCGAACCCTACTTCTCGGAGGGAACAGTATATACGTCTATAACGTTATATATCCTAACCGAAGGCAACCTGACATCTCGGATGTAATATTCTACATCATTCAAGGCGTGTCGGACCCTACTTCTTGGTGGGAACATTATATGAGTCTATAACGTTGTATATCCTAATCTAAGGCAACCTATTATCTCAGACGTAATATTTTACAATATTCCTCGCGTGTCTGTGCATACTTTTCGGTGGGAATATTATATGCGTCCATAACGGTCGATATCGTAATCTAAGGCAATCTAACATCTCGGATGCAATATTTGACAACATTCCTTGCCTGTCGAACCCTACTTCTCGGAGGGAACAGTATGTACGTCTATAACGTTATATATCCCAACCTAAGGCAACCTAACATCTCGGATGTAATATTCTACAACCTTCCAGGCGGGTCGGACCCTACTTCTCGGTGGTAACATTATATGCGTCTATAACGCTGCATATCCTAATCTAAGGCAACCTATTATCTCAGACGTTATATTTTACAATATTCCTTGCGTGTCGGTACATACTTTTCGGTGGGAATATTATATGCGTCCATAACGGTCGATATCGTAATCTAAGGCAATCTAACATCTCGGATGCAATATTTGACAACATTCCTTGCCTGTCGAACCCTACTTCTCGGAGGGAACAGTATGTACGTCTATAACGTTATATATCCTCACCTAAGGCAACCTGAAATCTCGGATATATTATTCTACAACATTCCAGGCGTGTCGGACCCTACTTCTCGGTGAGAACATTATATGCGTCTATAACGTTGTATATCCTAACCTAAGGCAACCTAACATCTCGGATGCAATATTTGACAACATTCCTGGCCTGTCGAACCCTACTTCTCGGAGGGAACAGTATATACGTCTATAACGTCATATATCCTAGCCTAAGGCAACCTAACATCTCGGATGTAACATTTGACAACATTCCAGGCGTGTCGGTCCCTACGTCTCGGTGGTAACATTACATGCGTCTATAACGGTATATATCCTAATCTTAGGCAACCTAACATCTCGGATGTAACATTTTACCACATTCCAGGCGTGTCGGTCCCTACGTCTCGGTGGTAAAGTTACATGCGTCTATAACGTTATATATCCTAACCTAAGGCCAACTAACATCTCGTATGTAATATCTGACAACATTCCTGGCGTGTCGAACCCTACTTCTCGGTGGGAACAGTATATACGTCTATAACGTTAAATATCCTAACCTAAGGCAACCTAACATCTCGGATATAACATTTGACAACATTCCAGGCGTGTTGGAACCCTACGTCTCGCTCGTAACATTACGTGCGTCTATAACGTTATATATGCTAACCTAAGGCAACCTAACATCTCGGATGCAATATTTGACAACATTCCTGGCCTGTCGAACCTTACTGCTCGGAGGGAACAGTATATACATCTATACCGGTATATATCCTAATCTAAGGCAACCTAACATCTCGCATGAAATATGTGACAACATTCCAGCCTGTCGAACCCGACATCTCGGAGGGAACAGTATATACGTCTGTAACGTCATATATCCTAACCTAAGACAACCTAACATCTCGGATGTAACATTTGACAACATTCCAGGCGTGTCGGTCCCTACGTCTCGGTGGTAACATTACATGCGTCTATAACGTTGTATATCCTAACCTAAGGCAACCTAACATCTCGGATGCAATATTTGACAACATTCCTGGCCTGTCGAACCCTACTTCTCGGAGGGAACAGTATATACGTCTATAACGTCATATATCCTAACCTAAGGCAACCTAACATCTCGGATATAACATTTGACAACATTCCAGGCGTGTTGGAACCCTACGTCTCGCTCGTAACATTACGTGCGTCTATAACGTTATATATGCTAACCTAAGGCAACCTAACATCTCGGATGCAATATTTGACAACATTCCTGGCCTGTCGAACCTTACTGCTCGGAGGGAACAGTATATACATCTATACCGGTATATATCCTAATCTAAGGCAACCTAACATCTCGCATGAAATATGTGACAACATTCCAGCCTGTCGAACCCGACATCTCGGAGGGAACAGTATATACGTCTGTAACGTCATATATCCTAACCTAAGGCAACCTAACATCTCGGATGTAACATTTGACAACATTCCAGGCATGTCGGTCCCTACGTCTCGGTGGTAACATTATATGCGTCTATAACGCTGCATATCCTAATCTAAGGCAACCTAACATCTCGGATGCAATATTTGACAACATTCCTGGCCTGTCGAACCCTACTGCTCGGAGGGAACAGTATATACGTCTATAACGGTATATATCCTAATCTTAGGCAACCTAACATCTCGGATGTGACATTTTACCACATTCCAGGCGTGTCGGTCCCTACGTCTCGGTGGTAACATTACATGCGTCTATAACGTTATATATCCTAACCTAAGGCCAACTAACATCTCGTATGTAATATTTGACAACATTCCTGACGTGTCGAACCCTACTTCTCGGTGGGAACAGTATATACGTCTATAACGTTATATATCCTAACCTAAGGCAACCTAACATCTCGGATATAACATTTGACAACATTCCAGGCGTGTTGGAACCCTACGTCTCGCTGGTAACATTACGTGCGTCTATAACGTTATATATGCTAACCTAAGGCAACCTAACATCTCGGATGCAATATTTGACAACATTCCTGGCCTGTCGAACCCTACTTCTCGGAGTGAACAGCATATACGTCTATAACGTCATATATACTAACCTAAGGCAACCTAACATCTCGGATGTAACATTTGACAACATTCCAGGCATGTCGGTCCCTACGTCTCGGTGGTAACGTTACATGCGTCTATAACGTTATATATCCTAACCTAAGGCAACCTAACATCTCGGATGCAATATTTGACAACATTCCTGGCCTGTCGAACATTTCTTCTCGGAGGGAACATTATATACGTCTATAACGTTATATATCCTAACCTAAGGCAACCTAACATCTCGGATGTAATATTCTACATCGTTCCAGGCGTGTCGGACCCTACTTCTCGGAGGGAACAGCATATACGTCTATAACGTCATAAATCCTAACCTAAGGCAACCTAACATCTCGGATGTAACATTTGACAACATTCCAGGCATGTCGGTCCCTACGTCTCGGTGGTAACATTATATGCGTCTATAACGTTATATATCCTTATCTAATGCAACCTAACATCTCGGATGCAATATTTGACAACATTCCTGGCCTGTCGAACCCTACTTCTCGGAGGGAACAGTATATACGTCTATAATGTTATATATCCTAACCGAAGGCAACCTGACATCTCGGATGTAATATTCTACATCATTCAAGGCGTGTCGGACCCTACTTCTTGGTGGGAACATTATATGAGTCTATAACGTTGTATATCCTAATCTAAGGCAACCTATTATCTCAGACGTAATATTTTACAATATTCCTCGCGTGTCGGTACATATTTTTCGGTGGGAATATTATATGCGTCCATAACGGTCGATATCGTAATCTAAGGCAATCTAACATCTCGGATGCAATATTTGACAACATTCCTTGCCTGTCGAACCCTACTTCTCGGAGGGAACAGTATGTACGTCTATAACGTCATATATCCTAACCTAAGACAACCTAACATCTCGGATGTAACATTTGACAACATTCCAGGCGTGTCGGTCCCTACGTCTCGGTGGTAACATTACATGCGTCTATAACGTTATATATCCTAACCTAAGTCAACCTAATATCTCGGATGCAATATTAGACAACATTCCTGGCCTGTCGAACCCTACTTCTCGGAGTGAACAGCATAAACGTCTATAACGTTATATATCCTAACCTAAGGCAACCTAACATCTCGGATGTAACATTTGACAACATTCCAGGCGTGTCGGTCCCTACGTCTCGGTGGTAACGTTACATGCGTCTATAACGTTATATATCCTAACCTAAGGCAACCTAACATCTCGGATGCAATATTTGACAACATTCCTGGCCTGCCGAACAATACTTCTCGGAGGGAACAGTATATACGTCTATAACGTTATATATCCTAACCTAAGGCAACCTAACATCTCGGATGTAACATTTGACAACATTCCAGGCATGTTGGTCCTACGTCTCGGTGGTAACATTATATGCGTTTATAACGTTATATATCCTTATCTAAGGCAACCTAACATCTCGGATGCAATATTTGACAACATTCCTAGACTGTCGAACCCTACTTCTCGGAGGGAACAGTATATACGTCTATAACGTTATATATCCTAACCTAAGGCAACCTGACATCTCGGATGTAATATTCTACATCATTCCAGGCGTGTCGGACCCTACTTCTCGGAGGGAACAGCATATACGTCCATAACGTCATAAATCCTAACCTAAGGCAACCTAACATCTCGGATGTAACATTTGACAACGTTCCAGGCGTGTCGGTCCCTACGTCTCGGTGGTAACGTTACATGCGTCTAGAACGTTATATATCCTAACCTAAGGCAACCTAACATCTCGGATGCAATATTTGACAACATTCCTGGCCTGTCGAACAATACTTCTCGGAGGGAACAGTATATACGTCTATAACGTTATATATCCTAACCTAAGGCAACCTAACATCTCGGATGTAACATTTGACAACATTCCAGGCATGTCGGTCCCTACTTCTCGGAGGGAACAGTATATACGTCTATAACGTTATATATCCTAACCGAAGGCAACCTGACATCTCGGATGTAATATTCTACATCATTCAAGGCGTGTCGGACCCTACTTCTTGGTGGGAACATTATATGAGTCTATAACGTTGTATATCCTAATCTAAGGCAACCTATTATCTCAGACGTAATATTTTACAATATTCCTCGCGTGTCTGTGCATACTTTTCGGTGGGAATATTATATGCGTCCATAACGGTCGATATCGTAATCTAAGGCAATCTAACATCTCGGATGCAATATTTGACAACATTCCTTGCCTGTCGAACCCTACTTCTCGGAGGGAACAGTATGTACGTCTATAACGTCATATATCCTAACCTAAGACAACCTAACATCTCGGATGTAACATTTGACAACATTCCAGGCGTGTCGGTCCCTACGTCTCGGTGGTAACATTACATGCGTCTATAACGTTATATATCCTAACCTAAGGCAACCTAATATCTCGGATGCAATATTTGACAACATTCCTGGCCTGTCGAACCCTACTTCTCGGAGTGAACAGCATAAACGCCTATAACGTTATATATCCTAACCTAAGGCAACCTAACATCTCGGATGTAACATTTGACAACATTCCAGGCGTGTCGGTCCCTACGTCTCGGTGGTAACGTTACATGCGTCTATAACGTTATATATCCTAACCTAAGGCAACCTAACATCTCGGATGCAATATTTGACAACATTCCTGGCCTGCCGAACAATACTTCTCGGAGGGAACAGTATATACGTCTATAACGTTATATATCCTAACCTAAGGCAACCTAACATCTCGGATGTAACATTTGACAACATTCCAGGCATGTTGGTCCTACGTCTCGGTGGTAACATTATATGCGTTTATAACGTTATATATCCTTATCTAAGGCAACCTAACATCTCGGATGCAATATTTGACAACATTCCTAGCCTGTCGAACCCTACTTCTCGGAGGGAACAGTATATACGTCTATAACGTTATATATCCTAACCTAAGGCAACCTGACATCTCGGATGTAATATTCTACATCATTCCAGGCGTGTCGGACCCTACTTCTCGGAGGGAACAGCATATACGTCTATAACGTCATAAATCCTAACCTAAGGCAACTTAACATCTCGGATGTAACATTTGACAACGTTCCAGGCGTGTCGGTCCCTACGTCTCGGTGGTAACGTTACATGCGTCTAGAACGTTATATATCCTAACCTAGGGCAACCTAACATCTCGGATGCAATATTTGACAACATTCCTGGCCTGTCGAACAATACTTCTCGGAGGGAACATTATATGCGTCTATAACGTTATATATCCTTATCTAAGGCAACCTAACATCTCGGATGCAATATTTGACAACATTCCTAGCCTGTCGAACCCTACGTCTCGGTGGTAACATTACATGCGTCTATAACGGTATATTTCCTAATCTAAGGCAACCTAACATCTCGAATGCAATATTTGACAACATTCCTGGCCTGTCGAACCCTACTTCTCGGAAGGAACAGTATATACGTCTACAACGTCATATATCCTAACCTAAGGCAACCTAACATCTCGGATGTAACATTTGACAACATTCCAGGCATGTCGGTCCCTACGTCTCGGTGGTAACATTATATGCGTCTATAACGTTATATATCCTTATCTAATGCAACCTAACATCTCGGATGCAATATTTGACAACATTCCTGGCCTGTCGAACCCTACTTCTCGGAGGGAACAGTATATACGTCTATAACGTTATATATCCTAACCGAAGGCAACCTGACATCTCGGATGTAATATTCTACATCATTCAAGGCGTGTCGGACCCTACTTCTTGGTGGGAACATTATATGAGTCTATAACGTTGTATATCCTAATCTAAGGCAACCTATTATCTCAGACGTAATATTTTACAATATTCCTCGCGTGTCTGTGCATACTTTTCGGTGGGAATATTATATGCGTCCATAACGGTCGATATCGTAATCTAAGGCAATCTAACATCTCGGATGCAGTATTTGACAACATTCCTTGCCTGTCGAACCCTACTTCTCGGAGGGAACAGTATGTACGTCTATAACGTTATATATCCCAACCTAAGGCAACCTAACATCTCGGATGTAATATTCTACAACCTTCCAGGCGTGTCGGACCCTACTTCTCGGTGGTAACATTATATGCGTCTATAACGCTGCATATCCTAATCTAAGGCAACCTATTATCTCAGACGTAATATTTTACAATATTCCTCGCGTGTCGGTACATACTTTTCGGTGGGAATATTATATGCGTCCATAACGGTCGATATCGTAATCTAAGGCAATCTAACATCTCGGATGCAATATTTGACAACATTCCTTGCCTGTCGAACCCTACTTCTCGGAGGGAACAGTATGTACGTCTATAACGTCATATATCCTAACCTAAGACAACCTAACATCTCGGATGTAACATTTGACAACATTCCAGGCGTGTCGGTCCCTACGTCTCGGTGGTAACATTACATGCGTCTATAACGTTATATGTCCTAACCTAAGGCAACCTAATATCTCGGATGCAATATTTGACAACATTCCTGGCCTGTCGAACCCTACTTCTCGGAGTGAACAGCATAAACGTCTATAACGTTATATATCCTAACCTAAGGCAACCTAACATCTCGGATGTAGCATTTGACAACGTTCCAGGCGTGTCGGTCCCTACGTCTCGGTGGTAACGTTACATGCGTCTAGAACGTTATATATCCTAACCTAAGGCAACCTAACATCTCGGATGCAATATTTGACAACATTCCTGGCCTGTCGAACAATACTTCTCGGAGGGAACAGTATATACGTCTATAACGTTATATATCCTAACCTAAGGCAACCTAACATCTCGGATGTAACATTTGACAACATTCCAGGCATGTCGGTCCCTACGTCTCGGTGGTAACATTATATGCGTCTATAACGTTATATATCCTAACCTAAGGCAACCTAACATCTCGGATGTAATATTCTACATCGTTCCAGGCGTGTCGGACCCTACTTCTCGGAGGGAACAGCATATACGTCTATAACGTCATAAATCCTAACCTAAGGCACCCTAACATCTCGGATGTAACATTTGACAACATTCCAGGCATGTCGGTCCCTACGTCTCGGTGGTAACATTATATGCGTCTATAACGTTATATATCCTTATCTAAGGCAACCTAACATCTCGGATGCAATATTTGACAACATTCCTGGCCTGTCGAACCCTACTTCTCGGAGGGAACAGTATATACGTCTATAACGTCATATATCCTAACCTAAGGCAACCTAACATCTCGGATGTAACATTTGACAACATTCCAGGCATGTCGGTCCCTACGTCTCGGTGGTAACATTATATGCGTCTATAACGTTATATATCCTTATCTAAGGCAACCTAACATCTCGGATGCAATATTTGACAACATTCCCGGCCTGTCGAACCCTACTTCTCGGAGGGAACAGTATATACGTCTATAACGTTATATATCCTAACCGAAGGCAACCTGACATCTCGGATGTAATATTCTACATCATTCAAGGCGTGTCGGACCCTACTTCTTGGTGGGAACATTATATGAGTCTATAACGTTGTATATCCTAATCTAAGGCAACCTATTATCTCAGACGTAATATTCTACAACCTTCCAGGCGTGTCGGACCCTACTTCTCGGTGGTAACATTATATGCGTCTATAACGCTGCATATCCTAATCTAAGGCAACCTAACATCTCGGATGCAATATTTGACAACATTCCTGGCCTGTCGAACCCTACTGCTCGGAGGGAACAGTATATACGTCTATAACGGTATATATCCTAATCTTAGGCAACCTAACAACTCGGATGTAACATTTTACCACATTCCAGGCGTGTCGGTCCCTACGTCTCGGTGGTAACATTACATGCGTCTATAACGTTATATATCCTAACCTAAGGCCAACTAACATCTCGTATGTAATATTTGACAACATTCCTGACGTGTCGAACCCTACTTCTCGGTGGGAACAGTATATACGTCTATAACGTTATATATCCTAACCTAAGGCAACCTAACATCTCGGATATAACATTTGACAACATTCCAGGCGTGTTGGAACCCTACGTCTCGCTGGTAACATTACGTGCGTCTATAACGTTATATATGCTAACCTAAGGCAACCTAACATCTCGGATGCAATATTTGACAACATTCCTGGCCTGTCGAACAATACTTCTCGGAGGGAACAGTATATACGTCTATAACATTATATATCCTAACCTAAGGCAACCTAACATCTCGGATGTAACATTTGACAACATTCCAGGCATGTCGGTCCCTACGTCTCGGTAGTAACATTATATGCGTCTATAACGTTATATATCCTTATCTAAGCCAAGCTAACATCTCGGATGCAATATTTGACAACATTCCTAGCCTGTCGAACTCTACGTCTCGGTGGTAACATTACATGCGTCTATAACGGTATATTTCCTAATCTAAGGCAACCTAACATCTCGAATGCAATATTTGACAACATTCCTGGCCTGTCGAACCCTACTTCTCGGAAGGAACAGTATATACGTCTACAACGTCATATATCCTAACCTAAGGCAACCTAACATCTCGGATGTAACATTTGACAACATTCCAGGCATGTCGGTCCCTACGTCTCGGTGGTAACATTATATGCGTCTATAACGTTATATATCCTTATCTAATGCAACCTAACATCTCGGATGCAATATTTGACAACATTCCTGGCCTGTCGAACCCTACTTCTCGGAGGGAACAGTATATACGTCTATAATGTTATATATCCTAACCGAAGGCAACCTGACATCTCGGATGTAATATTCTACATCATTCAAGGCGTGTCGGACCCTACTTCTTGGTGGGAACATTATATGAGTCTATAACGTTGTATATCCTAATCTAAGGCAACCTATTATCTCAGACGTAATATTTTACAATATTCCTCGCGTGTCGGTACATACTTTTCGGTGGGAATATTATATGCGTCCATAACGGTCGATATCGTAATCTAAGGCAATCTAACATCTCGCATGCAATATTTGACAACATTCCTTGCCTGTCGAACCCTACTTCTCGGAGGGAACAGTATGTACGTCTATAACGTCATATATCCTAACCTAAGACAACCTAACATCTCGGATGTAACATTTGACAACATTCCAGGCGTGTCGGTCCCTACGTCTCGGTGGTAACATTACATGCGTCTATAACGTTATATATCCTAACCTAAGGCAACCTAATATCTCGGATGCAATATTAGACAACATTCCTGGCCTGTCGAACCCTACTTCTCGGAGTGAACAGCATAAACGTCTATAACGTTATATATCCTAACCTAAGGCAACCTAACATCTCGGATGTAACATTTGACAACATTCCAGGCGTGTCGGTCCCTACGTCTCGGTGGTAACGTTACATGCGTCTATAACGTTATATATCCTAACCTAAGGCAACCTAACATCTCGGATGCAATATTTGACAACATTCCTGGCCTGCCGAACAATACTTCTCGGAGGGAACAGTATATACGTCTATAACGTTATATATCCTAACCTAAGGCAACCTAACATCTCGGATGTAACATTTGACAACATTCCAGGCATGTTGGTCCTACGTCTCGGTGGTAACATTATATGCGTTTATAACGTTATATATCCTTATCTAAGGCAACCTAACATCTCGGATGCAATATTTGACAACATTCCTAGACTGTCGAACCCTACTTCTCGGAGGGAACAGTATATACGTCTATAACGTTATATATCCTAACCTAAGGCAACCTGACATCTCGGATGTAATATTCTACATCATTCCAGGCGTGTCGGACCCTACTTCTCGGAGGGAACAGCATATACGTCTATAACGTCATAAATCCTAACCTAAGGCAACCTAACATCTCGGATGTAACATTTGACAACGTTCCAGGCGTGTCGGTCCCTACGTCTCGGTGGTAACGTTACATGCGTCTAGAACGTTATATATCCTAACCTAAGGCAACCTAACATCTCGGATGCAATATTTGACAACATTCCTGGCCTGTCGAACAATACTTCTCGGAGGGAACAGTATATACGTCTATAACGTTATATATCCTAACCTAAGGCAACCTAACATCTCGGATGTAACATTTGACAACATTCCAGGCATGTCGGTCCCTACTTCTCGGAGGGAACAGTATATACGTCTATAACGTTATATATCCTAACCGAAGGCAACCTGACATCTCGGATGTAATATTCTACATCATTCAAGGCGTGTCGGACCCTACTTCTTGGTGGGAACATTATATGAGTCTATAACGTTGTATATCCTAATCTAAGGCAACCTATTATCTCAGACGTAATATTTTACAATATTCCTCGCGTGTCTGTGCATACTTTTCGGTGGGAATATTATATGCGTCCATAACGGTCGATATCGTAATCTAAGGCAATCTAACATCTCGGATGCAATATTTGACAACATTCCTTGCCTGTCGAACCCTACTTCTCGGAGGGAACAGTATGTACGTCTATAACGTCATATATCCTAACCTAAGACAACCTAACATCTCGGATGTAACATTTGACAACATTCCAGGCGTGTCGGTCCCTACGTCTCGGTGGTAACATTACATGCGTCTATAACGTTATATATCCTAACCTAAGGCAACCTAATATCTCGGATGCAATATTTGACAACATTCCTGGCCTGTCGAACCCTACTTCTCGGAGTGAACAGCATAAACGCCTATAACGTTATATATCCTAACCTAAGGCAACCTAACATCTCGGATGTAACATTTGACAACATTCCAGGCGTGTCGGTCCCTACGTCTCGGTGGTAACATTACATGCGTCTATAACGTTATATATCCTAACCTAAGGCAACCTAACATCTCGGATGCAATATTTGACAACATTCCTGGCCTGCCGAACAATACTTCTCGGAGGGAACAGTATATACGTCTATAACGTTATATATCCTAACCTAAGGCAACCTAACATCTCGGATGTAACATTTGACAACATTCCAGGCATGTTGGTCCTACGTCTCGGTGGTAACATTATATGCGTTTATAACGTTATATATCCTTATCTAAGGCAACCTAACATCTCGGATGCAATATTTGACAACATTCCTAGCCTGTCGAACCCTACTTCTCGGAGGGAACAGTATATACGTCTATAACGTTATATATCCTAACCTAAGGCAACCTGACATCTCGGATGTAATATTCTACATCATTCCAGGCGTGTCGGACCCTACTTCTCGGAGGGAACAGCATATACGTCTATAACGTCATAAATCCTAACCTAAGGCAACTTAACATCTCGGATGTAACATTTGACAACGTTCCAGGCGTGTCGGTCTCTACGTCTCGGTGGTAACGTTACATGCGTCTAGAACGTTATATATCCTAACCTAGGGCAACCTAACATCTCGGATGTAACATTTGACAACATTCCAGGCATGTCGGTCCCTACGTCTCGGTGGTAACGTTACATGCGTCTATAACGTTATATATCCTAACCTAAGGCAACCTAACATCTCGGATGCAATATTTGACAACATTCCTGGCCTGTCGAACAATTCTTCTCGGAGGGAACATTATATACGTCTATAACGTTATATATCCTAACCTAAGGCAACCTAACATCTCGGATGTAATATTCTACATCGTTCCAGGCGTGTCGGACCCTACTTCTCGGAGGGAACAGCATATACGTCTATAACGTCATAAATCCTAACCTAAGGCACCCTAACATCTCGGATGTAACATTTGACAACATTCCAGGCATGTCGGTCCCTACGTCTCGGTGGTAACATTATATGCGTCTATAACGTTATATATCCTTATCTAAGGCAACCTAACATCTCGGATGCAATATTTGACAACATTCCTGGCCTGTCGAACCCTACTTCTCGGAGGGAACAGTATATACGTCTATAACGTCATATATCCTAACCTAAGGCAACCTAACATCTCGGATGTAACATTTGACAACATTCCAGGCATGTCGGTCCCTACGTCTCGGTGGTAACATTATATGCGTCTATAACGTTATATATCCTTATCTAAGGCAACCTAACATCTCGGATGCAATATTTGACAACATTCCCGGCCTGTCGAACCCTACTTCTCGGAGGGAACAGTATATACGTCTATAACGTTATATATCCTAACCGAAGGCAACCTGACATCTCGGATGTAATATTCTACATCATTCAAGGCGTGTCGGACCCTACTTCTTGGTGGGAACATTATATGAGTCTATAACGTTGTATATCCTAATCTAAGGCAACCTATTATCTCAGACGTAATATTCTACAACCTTCCAGGCGTGTCGGACCCTACTTCTCGGTGGTAACATTATATGCGTCTATAACGCTGCATATCCTAATCTAAGGCAACCTAACATCTCGGATGCAATATTTGACAACATTCCTGGCCTGTCGAACCCTACTGCTCGGAGGGAACAGTATATACGTCTATAACGGTATATATCCTAATCTTAGGCAACCTAACAACTCGGATGTAACATTTTACCACATTCCAGGCGTGTCGGTCCCTACGTCTCGGTGGTAACATTACATGCGTCTATAACGTTATATATCCTAACCTAAGGCCAACTAACATCTCGTATGTAATATTTGACAACATTCCTGACGTGTCGAACCCTACTTCTCGGTGGGAACAGTATATACGTCTATAACGTTATATATCCTAACCTAAGGCAACCTAACATCTCGGATATAACATTTGACAACATTCCAGGCGTGTTGGAACCCTACGTCTCGCTGGTAACATTACGTGCGTCTATAACGTTATATATGCTAACCTAAGGCAACCTAACATCTCGGATGCAATATTTGACAACATTCCTGGCCTGTCGAACAATACTTCTCGGAGGGAACAGTATATACGTCTATAACATTATATATCCTAACCTAAGGCAACCTAACATCTCGGATGTAACATTTGACAACATTCCAGGCATGTCGGTCCCTACGTCTCGGTAGTAACATTATATGCGTCTATAACGTTATATATCCTTATCTAAGCCAAGCTAACATCTCGGATGCAATATTTGACAACATTCCTAGCCTGTCGAACCCTACGTCTCGGTGGTAACATTACATGCGTCTATAACGGTATATTTCCTAATCTAAGGCAACCTAACATCTCGAATGCAATATTTGACAACATTCCTGGCCTGTCGAACCCTACTTCTCGGAAGGAACAGTATATACGTCTACAACGTCATATATCCTAACCTAAGGCAACCTAACATCTCGGATGTAACATTTGACAACATTCCAGGCATGTCGGTCCCTACGTCTCGGTGGTAACATTATATGCGTCTATAACGTTATATATCCTTATCTAATGCAACCTAACATCTCGGATGCAATATTTGACAACATTCCTGGCCTGTCGAACCCTACTTCTCGGAGGGAACAGTATATACGTCTACAATGTTATATATCCTAACCGAAGGCAACCTGACATCTCGGATGTAATATTCTACATCATTCAAGGCGTGTCGGACCCTACTTCTTGGTGGGAACATTATATGAGTCTATAACGTTGTATATCCTAATCTAAGGCAACCTATTATCTCAGACGTAATATTTTACAATATTCCTCGCGTGTCGGTACATACTTTTCGGTGGGAATATTATATGCGTCCATAACGGTCGATATCGTAATCTAAGGCAATCTAACATCTCGGATGCAATATTTGACAACATTCCTTGCCTGTCGAACCCTACTTCTCGGAGGGAACAGTATGTACGTCTATAACGTCATATATCCTAACCTAAGACAACCTAACATCTCGGATGTAACATTTGACAACATTCCAGGCGTGTCGGTCCCTACGTCTCGGTGGTAACATTACATGCGTCTATAACGTTATATATCCTAACCTAAGGCAACCTAATATCTCGGATGCAATATTAGACAACATTCCTGGCCTGTCGAACCCTACTTCTCGGAGTGAACAGCATAAACGTCTATAACGTTATATATCCTAACCTAAGGCAACCTAACATCTCGGATGTAACATTTGACAACATTCCAGGCGTGTCGGTCCCTACGTCTCGGTGGTAACGTTACATGCGTCTATAACGTTATATATCCTAACCTAAGGCAACCTAACATCTCGGATGCAATATTTGACAACATTCCTGGCCTGCCGAACAATACTTCTCGGAGGGAACAGTATATACGTCTATAACGTTATATATCCTAACCTAAGGCAACCTAACATCTCGGATGTAACATTTGACAACATTCCAGGCATGTTGGTCCTACGTCTCGGTGGTAACATTATATGCGTTTATAACGTTATATATCCTTATCTAAGGCAACCTAACATCTCGGATGCAATATTCGACAACATTCCTAGACTGTCGAACCCTACTTCTCGGAGGGAACAGTATATACGTCTATAACGTTATATATCCTAACCTAAGGCAACCTGACATCTCGGATGTAATATTCTACATCATTCCAGGCGTGTCGGACCCTACTTCTCGGAGGGAACAGCATATACGTCTATAACGTCATAAATCCTAACCTAAGCAACCTAACATCTCGGATGTAACATTTGACAACGTTCCAGGCGTGTCGGTCCCTACGTCTCGGTGGTAACGTTACATGCGTCTAGAACGTTATATATCCTAACCTAAGGCAACCTAACATCTCGGATGCAATATTTGACAACATTCCTGGCCTGTCGAACAATACTTCTCGGAGGGAACAGTATATACGTCTATAACGTTATATATCCTAACCTAAGGCAACCTAACATCTCGGATGTAACATTTGACAACATTCCAGGCATGTCGGTCCCTACTTCTCGGAGGGAACAGTATATACGTCTATAACGTTATATATCCTAACCGAAGGCAACCTGACATCTCGGATGTAATATTCTACATCATTCAAGGCGTGTCGGACCCTACTTCTTGGTGGGAACATTATATGAGTCTATAACGTTGTATATCCTAATCTAAGGCAACCTATTATCTCAGACGTAATATTTTACAATATTCCTCGCGTGTCTGTGCATACTTTTCGGTGGGAATATTATATGCGTCCATAACGGTCGATATCGTAATCTAAGGCAATCTAACATCTCGGATGCAATATTTGACAACATTCCTTGCCTGTCGAACCCTACTTCTCGGAGGGAACAGTATGTACGTCTATAACGTCATATATCCTAACCTAAGACAACCTAACATCTCGGATGTAACATTTGACAACATTCCAGGCGTGTCGGTCCCTACGTCTCGGTGGTAACATTACATGCGTCTATAACGTTATATATCCTAACCTAAGGCAACCTAATATCTCGGATGCAATATTTGACAACATTCCTGGCCTGTCGAACCCTACTTCTCGGAGTGAACAGCATAAACGCCTATAACGTTATATATCCTAACCTAAGGCAACCTAACATCTCGGATGTAACATTTGACAACATTCCAGGCGTGTCGGTCCCTACGTCTCGGTGGTAACGTTACATGCGTCTATAACGTTATATATCCTAACCTAAGGCAACCTGACATCTCGGATGTAATATTCTACATCATTCCAGGCGTGTCGGACCCTACTTCTCGGAGGGAACAGCATATACGTCTATAACGTCATAAATCCTAACCTAAGGCAACTTAACATCTCGGATGTAACATTTGACAACGTTCCAGGCGTGTCGGTCCCTACGTCTCGGTGGTAACGTTACATGCGTCTAGAACGTTATATATCCTAACCTAGGGCAACCTAACATCTCGGATGCAATATTTGACAACATTCCTGGCCTGTCGAACAATACTTCTCGGAGGGAACATTATATGCGTCTATAACGTTATATATCCTTATCTAAGGCAACCTAACATCTCGGATGCAATATTTGACAACATTCCTAGCCTGTCGAACCCTACGTCTCGGTGGTAACATTACATGCGTCTATAACGGTATATTTCCTAATCTAAGGCAACCTAACATCTCGAATGCAATATTTGACAACATTCCTGGCCTGTCGAACCCTACTTCTCGGAAGGAACAGTATATACGTCTACAACGTCATATATCCTAACCTAAGGCAACCTAACATCTCGGATGTAACATTTGACAACATTCCAGGCATGTCGGTCCCTACGTCTCGGTGGTAACATTATATGCGTCTATAACGTTATATATCCTTATCTAATGCAACCTAACATCTCGGATGCAATATTTGACAACATTCCTGGCCTGTCGAACCCTACTTCTCGGAGGGAACAGTATATACGTCTATAACGTTATATATCCTAACCGAAGGCAACCTGACATCTCGGATGTAATATTCTACATCATTCAAGGCGTGTCGGACCCTACTTCTTGGTGGGAACATTATATGAGTCTATAACGTTGTATATCCTAATCTAAGGCAACCTATTATCTCAGACGTAATATTTTACAATATTCCTCGCGTGTCTGTGCATACTTTTCGGTGGGAATATTATATGCGTCCATAACGGTCGATATCGTAATCTAAGGCAATCTAACATCTCGGATGCAGTATTTGACAACATTCCTTGCCTGTCGAACCCTACTTCTCGGAGGGAACAGTATGTACGTCTATAACGTTATATATCCCAACCTAAGGCAACCTAACATCTCGGATGTAATATTCTACAACCTTCCAGGCGTGTCGGACCCTACTTCTCGGTGGTAACATTATATGCGTCTATAACGCTGCATATCCTAATCTAAGGCAACCTATTATCTCAGACGTAATATTTTACAATATTCCTCGCGTGTCGGTACATACTTTTCGGTGGGAATATTATATGCGTCCATAACGGTCGATATCGTAATCTAAGGCAATCTAACATCTCGGATGCAATATTTGACAACATTCCTTGCCTGTCGAACCCTACTTCTCGGAGGGAACAGTATGTACGTCTATAACGTCATATATCCTAACCTAAGACAACCTAACATCTCGGATGTAACATTTGACAACATTCCAGGCGTGTCGGTCCCTACGTCTCGGTGGTAACATTACATGCGTCTATAACGTTATATGTCCTAACCTAAGGCAACCTAATATCTCGGATGCAATATTTGACAACATTCCTGGCCTGTCGAACCCTACTTCTCGGAGTGAACAGCATAAACGTCTATAACGTTATATATCCTAACCTAAGGCAACCTAACATCTCGGATGTAGCATTTGACAACGTTCCAGGCGTGTCGGTCCCTACGTCTCGGTGGTAACGTTACATGCGTCTAGAACGTTATATATCCTAACCTAAGGCAACCTAACATCTCGGATGCAATATTTGACAACATTCCTGGCCTGTCGAACAATACTTCTCGGAGGGAACAGTATATACGTCTATAACGTTATATATCCTAACCTAAGGCAACCTAACATCTCGGATGTAACATTTGACAACATTCCAGGCATGTCGGTCCCTACGTCTCGGTGGTAACATTATATGCGTCTATAACGTTATATATCCTTATCTAAGGCAACCTAAAATCTCGGATGCAATATTTGACAACATTCCTGGCCTGTCGCACCCTACTTCTCGGAGGGAACAGTATATACGTCTACAACGTCATATATCCTAACCTAAGGCAACCTAACATCTCGGATGTAACATTTGACAACATTCCAGGCATGTCGGTCCCTACGTCTCGGTGGTAACATTATATGCGTCTATAACGTTATATATCCTTATCTAAGGCAACCTAACATCTCGGATGCAATATTTGACAACATTCCTGGCCTGTCGAACCCTACTTCTCGGAGGGAACAGTATATACGTCTATAACGTTATATATCCTAACCGAAGGCAACCTGACATCTCGGATGTAATATTCTACATCATTCAAGGCGTGTCGGACCCTACTTCTTGGTGGGAACATTATATGAGTCTATAACGTTGTACATCCTAATCTAAGGCAACCTATTATCTCAGACGTAATATTTTACAATATTCCTCGCGTGTCGGTACATACTTTTCGGTGGGAATATTATATGCGTCCATAACGGTCGATATCGTAATCTAAGGCAATCTAACATCTCGGATGCAATATTTGACAACATTCCTTGCCTGTCGAACCCTACTTCTCGGAGGGAACAGTATGTACGTCTATAACGTTATATATCCTCACCTAAGGCAACCTGAAATCTCGGATATATTATTCTACAACATTCCAGGCGTGTCGGACCCTACTTCTCGGTGAGAACATTATATGCGTCTATAACGTTGTATATCCTAACCTAAGGCAACCTAACATCTCGGATGCAATATTTGACAACATTCCTGGCCTGTCGAACCCTACTTCTCGGAGGGAACAGTATATACGTCTATAACGTCATATATCCTAGCCTAAGGCAACCTAACATCACGGATGTAACATTTGACAACATTCCAGGCGTGTCGGTCCCTACGTCTCGGTGGTAACATTACATGCGTCTATAACGGTATATATCCTAATCTTAGGCAACCTAACATCTCGGATGTAACATTTTACCACATTCCAGGCGTGTCGGTCCCTACGTCTCGGTGGTAACGTTACATGCGTCTATAACGTTATATATCCTAACCTAAGGCCAACTAACATCTCGTATGTAATATCTGACAACATTCCTGGCGTGTCGAACCCTACTTCTCGGTGGGAACAGTATATACGTCTATAACGTTAAATATCCTAACCTAAGGCAACCTAACATCTCGGATATAACATTTGACAACATTCCAGGCGTGTTGGAACCCTACGTCTCGCTGGTAACATTACGTGCGTCTATAACGTTATATATGCTAACCTAAGGCAACCTAACATCTCGGATGCAATATTTGACAACATTCCTGGCCTTCCGAACAATACTTCTCGGAGGGAACAGTATATACGTCTATAACGTTATATATCCTAACCTAAGGCAACCTAATATCTCGGATGTAACATTTGACAACATTCCAGGCATGTTGGTCCTACGTCTCGGTGGTAACATTATATGCGTCTATAACGTTATATATCCTTATCTAAGGCAACATAACATCTCGGATGCAATATTTGACAACATTCCTAGCCTGTCGAACCCTACTTCTCGGAGGGAACAGTATATACGTCTATAACGTTATATATCCTAACCTAAGGCAACCTGACATCTCGGATGTAATATTCTACATCATTCCAGGCGTGTCGGACCCTACTTCTCGGAGGGAACAGCATATACGTCTATAACGTCATAAATCCTAACCTAAGCCAACCTAACATCTCGGATGTAAAATTTGACAACATTCCAGACGTGTCGGTTCCTACGTCTCGGTGGTAACGTTACATGCGTCTAGAACGTTATATATCCTAACCTAAGGCACCCTAACATCTCGGATGCAATATTTGACAACATTCCTGGCCTGTCGAACAATACTTCTCGGAGGGAACAGTATATACGTCTATAACGTTATATATCCTAACCTAAGGCAACCTAACATCTCGGATGTAACATTTGACAACATTCCAGGCATGTCGGTCCCTACGTCTCGGTGGTAACATTATATGCGTCTATAACGTTATATATCCTTATCTAAGGCAACCTAACATCTCGGATGCAATATTTGACAACATTCCTGGCCTGTCGAACCCTACTTCTCGGAGGGAACAGTATATACGTCTACAACGTCATATATCCTAACCTAAGGCAACCTAACATCTCGGATGTAACATTTGACAACATTCCAGGCATGTCGGTCCCTATGTCTCGGTGGTAACATTATATGCGTCTATAACGTTATATATCCTTATCTAAGGCAACCTAACATCTCGGATGCAATATTTGACAACATTCCTGGCCTGTCGAACCCTACTTCTCGGAGGGAACAGTATATACGTCTATAACGTTATATATCCTAACCGAAGGCAACCTGACATCTCGGATGTAATATTCTACATCATTCAAGGCGTGTCGGACCCTACTTCTTGGTGGGAACATTATATGAGTCTATAACGTTGTATATCCTAATCTAAGGCAACCTATTATCTCAGACGTAATATTCTACAACCTTCCAGGCGTGTCGGACCCTACTTCTCGGTGGTAACATTATATGCGTCTATAACGCTGCATATGCTAATCTAAGGCAACCTAACATCTCGGATGCAATATTTGACAACATTCCTGGCCTGTCGAACCCTACTGCTCGGAGGGAACAGTATATACGTCTATAACGGTATATATCCTAATCTTAGGCAACCTAACATCTCGGATGTAACATTTTACCACATTCCAGGCGTGTCGGTCCCTACGTCTCGGTGGTAACATTACATGCGTCTATAACGTTATATATCCTAACCTAAGGCCAACTAACATCTCGTATGTAATATTTGACAACATTCCTGACGTGTCGAACCCTACTTCTCGGTGGGAACAGTATATACGTCTATAACGTTATATATCCTAACCTAAGGCAACCTAACATCTCGGATATAACATTTGACAACATTCCAGGCGTGTTGGAACCCTACGTCTCGCTGGTAACATTACGTGCGTCTATAACGTTATATATGCTAACCTAAGGCAACCTAACATCTCGGATGCAATATTTGACAACATTCCTGGCCTGTCGAACCCTACTGCTCGGAGGGAACAGTATATACATCTATAACGGTATATATCCTAATCTAAGGCAACCTAACATCTCGGATGAAATATGTGACAACATTCCTGGCCTGTCGAACCCGACATCTCGGAAGGAACAGTATATACGTCTGTAACGTCATATATCCTAACCTAAGACAACCTAACATCCCGGATGTAACATTTGACAGCATTCCAGGCGTGTCGGTCCCTACGTCTCGGTGGTAACATTACATGCGTCTATAACGGTATATATCCTAATCTTAGGCAACCTAACATCTCGGATGTAACATTTTACCACATTCCAGGCGTGTCGGTCCCTACGACTCGGTGGGAACAGTATATACGTCTATAACGTTATCTATCCTAACCTAAGGCAACCTAACATCTCGGATATAACATTTGACAACATTCCAGGCGTGTTGGAACCCTACGTCTCGCTGGTAACATTACGTGCGTCTATAACGTTATATATGCTAACCTAAGGCAACCTAACATCTCGGATGCAATATTTGACAACATTCCTGGCCTGTCGAAACCTACATCTCGGAGGGAACAGCATATACATCTATAACGTCATATATCCTAGCCTAAGGCAACCTAACATCTCTGATGTAACATTTGACAACATTCCAGGCGTGTCGGTCCCTACGTCTCGGTGGTAACATTACATGCGTCTATAACGGTATATATCCTAATCTTAGGCAACCTAACATCTCGGATGTAACATTTTACCACATTCCAGGCGTGTCGGTCCCTACGACTCGGTGGTAACAGTATATACGTCTATAACGTTATATATCCTAACCTAAGGCAACCTAACATCTCGGATATAACATTTGACAACATTCCAGGCGTGTTGGAACCCTACGTCTCGCTGGTAACATTACGTGCGTCTATAACGTTATATATGCTAACCTAAGGCAACCTAACATCTCGGATGCAATATTTGACAACATTCCTGGCCTGTCTAACCCTACTTCTCGGAGTGAACAGCATATACGTTTATAACGTCATATATCCTAACCTAAGGCAACCTAACATCTCGGATGCAATATTTGACAACATTCCAGGCGTGTCGGTCCCTACGTCTCGGTGGTAACGTTACATGCGTCTATAACGTTATATATCCTAACCTAAGGCAACCTAACATCTCGGATGCAATATTTGACAACATTCCTGGCCTGTCGAACAATACTTCTCGGAGGGAACAGTATATACGTCTATAACGTTATATATCCTAACCTAAGGCAACCTAACATCTCGGATGTAACATTTGACAACATTCCAGACATGTTGGTCCTACGTCTCGGTGGTAACATTATATGCGTCTATAACGTTATATATCCTTATCTAAGGCAACCTAACATCTCGGATGCAATATTTGACAACATTCCTGGCCTGTCGAACCCTACTTCTCGGAGGGAACAGTATATACGTCTATAACGTTATATATCCTAACCTAAGGCAACCTGACATCTCGGATATATTATTCTACAACATTCCAGGCGTGTCGGACCCTACTTCTCGGTGAGAACATTATATGCGTCTATAACGTTGTATATCCTAACCTAAGGCAACCTAACATCTCGGATGCAATATTTGACAACATTCCTGGCCTGTCGAACCCTACTTCTCGGATGGAACAGCATATACATCTATAACGTCATATATCCTAGCCTAAGGCAACCTAACATCTCGGATGTAACATTTGACAACATTCCAGGCGTGTCGGTCCCTACGTCTCGGTGGTAACATTACATGCGTCTATAACGTTATATATCCTAACCTAAGCCCAACTAACTTCTCGTATGTAATATTTGACAACATTCCTGGCGTGTCGAACCCTACTTCTCGGTGGGAACAGTATATACGTCTATAACGTTATATATCCTAACCTAAGGCAACCTAACATCTCGGATATAACATTTGACAACATTCCAGGCGTGTTGGAACCCTACGTCTCGCTGGTAACATTACGTGCGTCTATAACGTTATATATGCTAACCTAAGGCAACCTAACATCTCGGATGCAATATTTGACAACATTCCTGGCCTGTCGAACCCTACTGCTCGGAGGGAACAGTATATACATCTATAACGGTATATATCCTAATCTAAGGCAACCTATCATCTCGGATGAAATATGTGACAACATTCCTGGCCTGTCGAACCCGACATCTCGGAGGGAACATTATATACGTCTGTAACGTCATATATCCTAACCTAAGACAACCTAACATCCCGGATGTAACATTTGACAGCATTCCAGGCGTGTCGGTCCCTACGTCTCGGTGGTAACATTACATGCGTCTATAACGTTATATATCCTAACCTAAGGCAACCTAATATCTCGGATGCAATATTTAACAACATTCCTGGCCTGTCGAACCCTACATCTCGGAGGGAACAGCATATACATCTATAACATCATATATCCTAGCCTAAGGCAACGTAACATCTCGGATGTAACATTTGACAACATTCCAGGCGTGTCGTTCCCTACGTCTCGGTGGTAACATTACATGCGTCTATAACGGTATATATCCTAATCTTAGGCAACCTAACATCTCGGATGTAACATTTTACCACATTCCAGGCGTGTCGGTCCCTACGACTCGGTGGGAACAGTATATACGTCTATAACGTTATATATCCTAACCTAAGGCAACCTAACATCTCGGATATAACATTTGACAACATTCCAGGCGTGTTGGAACCCTACGTCTCGCTTGTAACATTATGTGCGTCTATAACGTTATATATGCTAACCTAAGGCAACCTAACATCTCGGTTGCAATATTTGACAACATTCCTGGCCTGTCGAACCCTACTTCTCCGAGTGAACAGCATATACGTCTATAACGTCATATATGCTAACCTGAGGCAACCTAACATCTCGGATGTAACATTTGACAACATTCCAGGCGTGTCGGTCCCTACGTCTCGGTGGTAACGTTACGTGCGTCTATAACGTTATATATCCTAACCTAAGGCAACCTAACATCTCGGATGTAATATTTGACAACATTCCTGGCCTGTCGAACCCTACGTCTCGGTGGTAACATTACATGCGTCTATAACGGTATATTTCCTGATCTAAGGCAACCTAACATCTCGGATGCAATATTTGACAACATTCCTGGCCTGTCGAACCCTACTTCTCGGAGGGAACAGTATATACGTCTATAACGTCACATATCCTAACCTAAGGCAACCTAACATCTCGGATGTAACATTTGACAACATTCCAGGCGTGTCGGTCCCTACGTCTCGGTGGTAATATTACATGCGTCTATAACGTTATATATCCTAACCTAAGGCAACCTAACATCTCGGATGCAATATTTGACAACATTCCTGGCCTGTCGAACCCTACTTCTCGGAGGGAACAGTATATACGTTTATAACGTTATATATCCTAACCTAAGGCAACCTGACATCTCGGATATATTATTCTACAACATTCCAGGCGTGTCGGACCCTACTTCTCGGTGAGAACATTATATGCGTCTATAACGTTGTATATCCTAACCTAAGGCAACCTAACATCTCGGATGCAATATTTGACAACATTCCTGGCCTGTCGAACCCTACTTCTCGGAGGGAACAGCATATACATCTATAACGTCATATATCCTAGCCTAAGGCAACCTAACATCTCGGATGTAACATTTGACAACATTCCAGGCGTGTCGGTCCCTACGTCTCGGTGGTAACATTACATGCGTCTATAACGGTATATATCCTAATCTTAGGCAACCTAACATCTCGGATGTAACATTTTACCACATTCCAGGCGTGTCGGTCTCTACGTCTCGGTGGTAACATTACATGCGTCTATAACGTTATATATCCTAACCTAAGCCCAACTAACATCTCGTATGTAATATTTGACAACATTCCTGGCGTGTCGAACCCTACTTCTCGGTGGGAACAGCATATACATCTATAACGTCATATATCCTAGCCTAAGGCAACGTAACATCTCGGATGTAACATTTGACAACATTCCAGGCGTGTCGGTCCCTACGTCTCGGTGGTAACATTACATGCTTCTATAACGGTATATATCCTAATCTTAGGCAACCTAACATCTCGGATGTAACATTTTACCACATTCCAGGCGTGTCGGTCCCTACGACTCGGTGGGAACAGTATATACGTCTATAACGTTATATATCCTAACCTAAGGCAACCTAACATCTTGGATATAACATTTGACAACATTCCAGGCGTGTTGGAACCCTACGTCTCGCTGGTAACATTATGTGCGTCTATAACGTTATATATGCTAACCTAAGGCAACCTAACATCTCGGATGCAATATTTGACAACATTCCTGGCCTGTCGAACCCTACTTCTCGGAGTGAACAGCATATACGTCTATAACGTCATATATCCTAACCTAAGGCAACCTAACATCTCGGATGTAACATTTGACAACATTCCAGGCGTGTCGGTCCCTACGTCTCGGTGGTAACGTTACATGCGTCTATAACGTTATATATCCTAACCTAAGGCAACCTAACATCTCGGATGCAATATTTGACAACATTCCTGGCCTGTCAAACAATACCTCTCGGAGGGAACAGTATATACGTCTATGACGTTATATATCCTAACCTAAGGCAACCTAACATCTCGGATGTAACATGTGACAACATTCCAGACATGTTGGTCCTACGTCTCGGTGGTAACATTATATGCGTCTATAACGTTATATATCCTTATCTAAGGCAACCTAACATCTCGGATGCAATATTTGACAACATTCCTGGCCTGTCGAACCCTACTTCTCGGAGGGAACAGTATATACGTCTATAACGTTATATATCCTAACCTAAGGCAACCTGACATCTCGGATATATTATTCTACAACATTCCAGGCGTGTCGGACCCTACTTCTCGGTGAGAACATTATATGCGTCTATAACGTTGTATATCCTAACCTAAGGCAACCTAACATCTCGGATGCAATATTTGACAACATTCCTGGCCTGTCGAACCCTACTTCTCGGAGGGAACAGCATATACATCTATAACGTCATATATCCTAGCCTAAGGCAACCTAACATCTCGGATGTAACATTTGACAACATTCCAGGCGTGTCGGTCCCTACGTCTCGGTGGTAACATTACATGCGTCTATAACGGTATATATCCTAATCTTAGGCAACCTAACATCTCGGATGTAACATTTTACCACATTCCAGGCGTGTCGGTCCCTACGTCTCGGTGGTAACATTACATGCGTCTATAACGTTATATATCCTAACCTAAGCCCAACTAACTTCTCGTATGTAATATTTGACAACATTCCTGGCGTGTCGAACCCTACTTCTCGGTGGGAACAGTATATACGTCTATAACGTTATATATCCTAACCTAAGGCAACCTAACATCTCGGATATAACATTTGACAACATTCCAGGCGTGTTGGAACCCTACGTCTCGCTGGTAACATTACGTGCGTCTATAACGTTATATATGCTAACCTAAGGCAACCTAACATCTCGGATGCAATACTTGACAACATTCCTGGCCTGTCGAACCCTACTGCTCGGAGGGAACAGTATATACATCTATAACGGTATATATCCTAATCTAAGGCAACCTAACATCTCGGATGAAATATGTGACAACATTCCTGGCCTGTCGAACCCGACATCTCGGAGGGAACAGTATATACGTCTGTAACGTCATATATCCTAACCTAAGACAACCTAACATCCCGGATGTAACATTTGACAGCATTCCAGGCGTGTCGGTCCCTACGTCTCGGTGGTAACATTACATGCGTCTATAACGTTATATATCCTAACCTAAGGCAACCTAATATCTCGGATGCAATATTTAACAACATTCCTGGCCTGTCGAACCCTACATCTCGGAGGGAACAGCATATACATCTATAACGTCATATATCCTAGCCTAAGGCAACGTAACATCTCGGATGTAACATTTGACAACATTCCAGGCGTGTCGGTCCCTACGTCTCGGTGGTAACATTACATGCGTCTATAACGGTATATATCCTAATCTTAGGCAACCTAACATCTCGGATGTAACATTTTACCACATTCCAGGCGTGTCGGTCCATACGACTCGGTGGGAACAGTATATACGTCTATAACGTTATATATCCTCACCTAAGGCAACCTGAAATCTCGGATATATTATTCTACAACATTCCAGGCGTGTCGGACCCTACTTCTCGGTGAGAACATTATATGCGTCTATAACGTTGTATATCCTAACCTAAGGCAACCTAACATCTCGGATGTAACATTTTACCACATTCCAGGCGTGTCGGTCCCTACGTCTCGGTGGTAACGTTACATGCGTCTATAACGTTATATATCCTAACCTAAGGCCAACTAACATCTCGTATGTAATATCTGACAACATTCCTGGCGTGTCGAACCCTACTTCTCGGTGGGAACAGTATATACGTCTATAACGTTAAATATCCTAACCTAAGGCAACCTAACATCTCGGATATAACATTTGACAACATTCCAGGCGTGTTGGAACCCTACGTCTCGCTGGTAACATTACGTGCGTCTATAACGTTATATATGCTAACCTAAGGCAACCTAACATCTCGGATGCAATATTTGACAACATTCCTGGCCTGTCGAACCCTACTGCTCGGAGGGAACAGTATATACATCTATAACGGTATATATCCTAATCTAAGGCAACCTAACATCCCGGATGAAATATGTGACAACATTCCAGCCTGTCGAACCCGACATCTCGGAGGGAACAGTATATACGTCTGTAACGTCATATATCCTAACCTAAGACAACCTAACATCTCGGATGTAACATTTGACAACATTCCAGGCGTGTTGGAACCCTACGTCTCGCTTGTAACATTATGTGCGTCTATAACGTTATATATGCTAACCTAAGGCAACCTAACATCTCGGTTGCAATATTTGACAACATTCCTGGCCTGTCGAACCCTACTTCTCCGAGTGAACAGCATATTCGTCTATAACGTCATATATGCTAACCTAAGGCAACCTAACATCTCGGATGTAACATTTGACAACATTCCAGGCGTGTCGGTCCCTACGTCTCGGTGGTAACGTTACATGCGTCTATAACGATATAAATCCTAGCCTAAGGCAACCTAACATCTCGGATGCAATATTTGACAACATTCCTGGCCTGCCGAACAATACTTCTCGGAGGGAACAGTATATACGTCTATAACGTTATATATCCTAACCTAAGGCAACCTAATATCTCGGATGTAACATTTGACAACATTCCAGGCATGTTGGTCCTACGTCTCGGTGGTAACATTATATGCGTCTATAACGTTATATATCCTTATCTAAGGCAACCTAACATCTCGGATGCAATATTTGACAACATTCCTAGCCTGTCGAACCCTACTTCTCGGAGGGAACAGTATATACGTCTATAACGTTATATATCCTAACCTAAGGCAACCTGACATCTCGGATGTAATATTCTACATCATTCCAGGCGTGTCGGACCCTACTTCTCGGAGGGAACAGCATATACGTCTATAACGTCATAAATCCTAACCTAAGCCAACCTAACATCTCGGATGTAAAATTTGACAACATTCCAGACGTGTCGGTCGCTACGTCTCTGTGTTAACGTTACATGCGTCTAGAACGTTATATATCCTAACCTAAGGCACCCTAACATCTCGGATGCAATATTTGACAACATTCCTGGCCTGTCGAACAATACTTCTCGGAGGGAACAGTATATACGTCTATAACGTTATATATCCTAACCTAAGGCAACCTAACATCTCGGATGTAACATTTGACAACATTCCAGGCATGTCGGTCCCTACGTCTCGGTGGTAACATTATATGCGTCTATAACGATGTATATCCTTATCTAAGGCAACCTAACATCTCGGATGCAATATTTGACAACATTCCTGGCCTGTCGAACCCTACTTCTCGGAGGGAACAGTATATACGTCTACAACGTCATATATCCTAACCTAAGGCAACCTAACATCTCGGATGTAACATTTGACAACATTCCAGGCATGTCGGTCCCTATGTCTCGGTGGTAACATTATATGCGTCTATAACGTTATATATCCTTATCTAAGGCAACCTAACATCTCGGATGCAATATTTGACAACATTCCTGGCCTGTCGAACCCTACTTCTCGGAGGGAACAGTATATACGTCTATAACGTTATATATCCTAACCGAAGGCAACCTGACATCTCGGATGTAATATTCTACATCATTCAACGCGTGTCGGACCCTACTTCTTGGTGGGAACATTATATGAGTCTATAACGTTGTATATCCTAATCTAAGGCAACCTATTATCTCAGACGTAATATTCTACAACCTTCCAGGCGTGTCGGACCCTACTTCTCGGTGGTAACATTATATGCGTCTATAACGCTGCATATCCTAATCTAAGGCAACCTAACATCTCGGATGCAATATTTGACAACATTCCTGGCCTGTCGAACCCTACTGCTCGGAGGGAACAGTATATACGTCTATAACGGTATATATCCTAATCTTAGGCAACCTAACATCTCGGATGTAACATTTTACCACATTCCAGGCGTGTCGGTCCCTACGTCTCGGTGGTAACATTACATGCGTCTATAACGTTATATATCCTAACCTAAGGCCAACTAACATCTCGTATGTAATATTTGACAACATTCCTGACGTGTCGAACCCTACTTCTCGGTGGGAACAGTATATACGTCTATAACGTTATATATCCTAACCTAAGGCAACCTAACATCTCGGATATAACATTTGACAACATTCCAGGCGTGTTGGAACCCTACGTCTCGCTGGTAACATTACGTGCGTCTATAACGTTATATATGCTAACCTAAGGCAACCTAACATCTCGGATGCAATATTTGACAACATTCCTGGCCTGTCGAACCCTACTTCTCGGAGTGAACAGCATATACGTCTATAACGTCATATATACTAACCTAAGGCAACCTAACATCTCGGATGTAACATTTGACAACATTCCAGGCATGTCGGTCCCTACGTCTCGGTGGTAACGTTACATGCGTCTATAACGTTATATATCCTAACCTAAGGCAACCTAACATCTCGGATGCAATATTTGACAACATTCCTGGCGTGTCGAACAATACTTCTCGGAGGGAACAGTATATACGTCTATAACGTTATATATCCTAACCTAAGGCAACCTAACATCTCGGATGTAATATTCTACATCGTTCCAGGCGTGTCGGACCCTACTTCTCGGAGGGAACAGCATATACGTCTATAACGTCATAAATCCTAACCTAAGGCAACCTAACATCTCGGATGTAACATTTGACAACATTCCAGGCGTGTCGGTCCCTACGTCTCGGTGCTAACGTTACATGCGTCTAGAACGTTATATCTCTTAACCTAAGGCAACCTAACATCTCGGATGCAATATTTGACAACATTCCTGGCCTGTCGAACCCTACTTCGCGGAGGGAACAGTATATACGTCTATAACGTCATATATCCTAACCTAAGGCAACCTAACATCTCGGATGTAACATTTGACAACATTCCAGGCATGTCGGTCTCTACGTCTCGGTGGTAACATTATATGCGTCTATAACGTTACATATCCTTATCTAAGGCAACCTAACATCTCGGATGCAATATTTGACAACATTCCTGGCCTGTCGAACCCTACTTCTCGGAGGGAACAGTATATACGTCTACAACGTCATATATCCTAACCTAAGGCAACCTAACATCTCGGATGTAACATTTGACAACATTCCAGGCATGTCGGTCCCTACGTCTCGGTGGTAACATTATATGCGTCTATAACGTTATATATCCTTATCTAAGGCAACCTAACATCTTGGATGCAATATTTGACAACATTCCTGGCCTGTCGAACCCTACTTCTCGGAGGGAACAGTATATACGTCTATAACGTTATATATCCTAACCGAAGGCAACCTGACATCTCGGATGTAATATTCTACATCATTCAAGGCGTGTCGGACCCTACTTCTTGGTGGGAACATTATATGAGTCTATAACGTTGTATATCCTAATCTAAGGCAACCTATTATCTCAGACGTAATATTCTACAACCTTCCAGGCGTGTCGGACCCTACTTCTCGGTGGTAACATTATATGCGTCTATAACGCTGCATATGCTAATCTAAGGCAACCTAACATCTCGGATGCAATATTTGACAACATTCCTGGCCTGTCGAACCCTACTGCTCGGAGGGAACAGTATATACGTCTATAACGGTATATATCCTAATCTTAGGCAACCTAACATCTCGGATGTAACATTTTACCACATTCCAGGCGTGTCGGTCCCTACGTCTCGGTGGTAACATTACATGCGTCTATAACGTTATATATCCTAACCTAAGGCCAACTAACATCTCGTATGTAATATTTGACAACATTCCTGACGTGTCGAACCCTACTTCTCGGTGGGAACAGTATATACGTCTATAACGTTATATATCCTAACCTAAGGCAACCTAACATCTCGGATATAACATTTGACAACATTCCAGGCGTGTTGGAACCCTACGTCTCGCTGGTAACATTACGTGCGTCTATAACGTTATATATGCTAACCTAAGGCAACCTAACATCTCGGATGCAATATTTGACAACATTCCTGGCCTGTCGAACCCTACTGCTCGGAGGGAACAGTATATACATCTATAACGGTATATATCCTAATCTAAGGCAACCTAACATCTCGGATGAAATATGTGACAACATTCCTGGCCTGTCGAACCCGACATCTCGGAAGGAACAGTATATACGTCTGTAACGTCATATATCCTAACCTAAGACAACCTAACATCCCGGATGTAACATTTGACAGCATTCCAGGCGTGTCGGTCCCTACGTCTCGGTGGTAACATTACATGCGTCTATAACGGTATATATCCTAATCTTAGGCAACCTAACATCTCGGATGTAACATTTTACCACATTCCAGGCGTGTCGGTCCCTACGACTCGGTGGGAACAGTATATACGTCTATAACGTGATATATCCTAACCTAAGGCAACCTAACATCTCGGATATAACATTTGACAACATTCCAGGCGTGTTGGAACCCTACGTCTCGCTGGTAACATTACGTGCGTCTATAACGTTATATATGCTAACCTAAGGCAACCTAACATCTCGGATGCAATATTTGACAACATTCCTGGCCTGTCGAAACCTACATCTCGGAGGGAACAGCATATACATCTATAACGTCATATATCCTAGCCTAAGGCAACCTAACATCTCTGATGTAACATTTGACAACATTCCAGGCGTGTCGGTCCCTACGTCTCGGTGGTAACATTACATGCGTCTATAACGGTATATATCCTAATCTTAGGCAACCTAACATCTCGGATGTAACATTTTACCACATTCCAGGCGTGTCGGTCCCTACGACTCGGTGGGAACAGTATATACGTCTATAACGTTATATATCCTAACCTAAGGCAACCTAACATCTCGGATATAACATTTGACAACATTCCAGGCGTGTTGGAACCCTACGTCTCGCTGGTAACATTACGTGCGTCTATAACGTTATATATGCTAACCTAAGGCAACCTAACATCTCGGATGTAACATTTGACAACATTCCAGGCGTGTCGGTCCCTACGTCTCGGTGGTAACGTTACATGCGTCTATAACGTTATATATCCTAACCTAAGGCAACCTAACATCTCGGATGCAATATTTGACAACATTCCTGGCCTGTCGAACAATACTTCTCGGAGGGAACAGTATATACGTCTATAACGTTATATATCCTAACCTAAGGCAACCTAACATCTCGGATGTAACATTTGACAACATTCCAGACATGTTGGTCCTACGTCTCGGTGGTAACATTATATGCGTCTATAACGTTATATATCCTTATCTAAGGCAACCTAACATCTCGGATGCAATATTTGACAACATTCCTGGCCTGTCGAACCCTACTTCTCGGAGGGAACAGTATATACGTCTATAACGTTATATATCCTAACCTAAGGCAACCTGACATCTCGGATATATTATTCTACAACATTCCAGGCGTGTCGGACCCTACTTCTCGGTGAGAACATTATATGCGTCTATAACGTTGTATATCCTAACCTAAGGCAACCTAACATCTCGGATGCAATATTTGACAACATTCCTGGCCTGTCGAACCCTACTTCTCGGAGGGAACAGCATATACATCTATAACGTCATATATCCTAGCCTAAGGCAACCTAACATCTCGGATGTAACATTTGACAACATTCCAGGCGTGTCGGTCCCTACGTCTCGGTGGTAACGTTACATGCGTCTATAACGTTATATATCCTAACCTAAGGCAACCTAACATCTCGGATGCAATATTTGACAACATTCCTGGCGTGTCGAACAATACTTCTCGGAGGGAACAGTATATACGTCTATAACGTTATATATCCTAACCTAAGGCAACCTAATATCTCGGATGCAATATTTAACAACATTCCTGGCCTGTCGAACCCTACATCTCGGAGGGAACAGCATATACATCTATAACGTCATATATCCTAGCCTAAGGCAACGTAACATCTCGGATGTAACATTTGACAACATTCCAGGCGTGTCGGTCCCTACGTCTCGGTGGTAACATTACATGCGTCTATAACGGTATATATCCTAATCTTAGGCAACCTAACATCTCGGATGTAACATTTTACCACATTCCAGGCGTGTCGGTCCCTACGACTCGGTGGGAACAGTATATACGTCTATAACGTTATATATCCTAACCTAAGGCAACCTAACATCTCGGATATAACATTTGACAACATTCCAGGCGTGTTGGAACCCTACGTCTCGCTGGTAACATTATGTGCGTCTATAACGTTATATATGCTAACCTAAGGCAACCTAACATCTCGGATGCAATATTTGACAACATTCCTGGCCTGTCGAACCCTACTTCTCGGAGTGAACAGCATATACGTCTATAAAATCATATATCCTAACCTAAGGCAACCTAACATCTCGGATGTAACATTTGACAACATTCCAGGCGTGTCGGTCCCTACGTCTCGGTGGTAACGTTACATGCGTCTATAACGTTATATATCCTAACCTAAGGCAACCTAACATCTCGGATGCAATATTTGACAACATTCCTGGCCTGTCGAACAATACTTCTCGGAGGGAACAGTATATACGTCTATAACGTTATATATCCTAACCTAAGGCAACCTAACATCTCGGATGTAACATGTGACAACATTCCAGACATGTTGGTCCTACGTCTCGTTGGTAACATTATATGCGTCTATAACGTTATATATCCTTATCTAAGGCAACCTAACATCTCGGATGCAATATTTGACAACATTCCTAGCCTGTCGAACCCTACGTCTCGGTGGTAACATTACATGCGTCTATAACGGTATATTTCCTGATCTAAGGCAACCTAACGTCTCGGATGCAATATTTGACAACATTCCTGGCCTGTCGAACCCTACTTCTCGGAGGGAACAGTATATACGTCTATAACGTCACATATCCTAACCTAAGGCAACCTAACATCTCGGATGTAACATTTGACAACATTCCAGGCGTGTCGGTCCCTACGTCTCGGTGGTAATATTACATGCGTCTATAACGTTATATATCCTAACCTAAGGCAACCTAACATCTCGGATGCAATATTTGACAACATTCCTGGCCTGTCGAACCCTACATCTCGGAGGGAACAGTATATACGTTTATAACGTTATATATCCTAACCTAAGGCAACCTGACATCTCGGATATATTATTCTACAACATTCCAGGCGTGTCGGGCCCTACTTCTCGGTGAGAACATTATATGCGTCTATAACGTTGTATATCCTAACCTAAGGCAACCTAACATCTCGGATGCAATATTTGACAACATTCCTGGCCTGTCGAACCCTACTTCTCGGAGGGAACAGCATATACATCTATAACGTCATATATCCTAGCCTAAGGCAACCTAACATCTCGGATGTAACATTTGACAACATTCCAGGCGTGTCGGTCCCTACGTCTCGGTGGTAACATTACATGCGTCTATAACGGTATATATCCTAATCTTAGGCAACCTAACATCTCGGATGTAACATTTTACCACATTCCAGGCGTGTCGGTCTCTACGTCTCGGTGGTAACATTACATGCGTCTATAACGTTATATATCCTAACCTAAGCCCAACTAACATCTCGTATGTAATATTTGACAACATTCCTGGCGTGTCGAACCCTACTTCTCGGTGGGAACAGTATATACGTCTATAACGTTATATATCCTAACCTAAGGCAACCTAACATCTCGGATATAACATTTGACAACATGCCAGGCGTTTTGGAACCCTACGTCTCGCTGGTAACATTACGTGCGTCTATAACGTTATATATGCTAACCTAAGGCAACCTAACATCTCGGATGCAATATTTGACAACATTCCTGGCCTGTCGAACCCTACTGCTCGGAGGGAACAGTATATACATCTATAACGGTATATATCCTAATCTAAGGCAACCTAACATCTCGGATGAAATATGTGACAACATTCCTGGCCTGTCGAACCCGACATCTCGGAGGGAACAGTATATACGTCTGTAACGTCATATATCCTAACCTAAGACAACCTAACATCCCGGATGTAACATTTGACAGCATTCCAGGCGTGTCGGTCCCTACGTCTCGGTGGTAACATTACATGCGTCTATAACGTTATATATCCTAACCTAAGGCAACCTAATATCTCGGATGCAATATTTGACAACATTCCTGGCCTGTCGAACCCTACAACTCGGTGGGAACAGTATATACGTCTATAGCGTTATATATCCTAACCTAAGGCAACCTAACATCTCGGATATAACATTTGACAACATTCCAGGCGTGTTGGAACCCTACGTCTCGCTGGTAACATTACGTGCGTCTATAACGTTATATATGCTAACCTAAGGCAACCTAACATCCCGGATGTAACATTTGACAGCATTCCAGGCGTGTCGGTCCCTACGTCTCGGTGGTAACATTACATGCGTCTATAACGTTATATATCCTAACCTAAGGCAACCTAATATCTCGGATGCAATATTTGACAACATTCCTGGCCTGTCGAACCCTACAACTCGGTGGGAACAGTATATACGTCTATAGCGTTATATATCCTAACCTAAGGCAACCTAACATCTCGGATATAACATTTGACAACATTCCAGGCGTGTTGGAACCCTACGTCTCGCTGGTAACATTACGTGCGTCTATAACGTTATATATGCTAACCTAAGGCAACCTAACATCTCGGATGCAATATTTGACAACATTCCAGGCGTGTCGGTCCCTACGTCTCGGTGGTAACGTTACATGCGTCTATAACGTTATATATCCTAACCTAAGGCAACCTAACATCTCGGATGCAATATTTGACAACATTCCTGGCCTGTCGAAACCTACATCTCGGAGGGAACAGCATATACATCTATAACGTCATATATCCTAGCCTAAGGCAACCTAACATCTCTGATGTAACATTTGACAACATTCCAGGCGTGTCGGTCCCTACGTCTCGGTGGTAACATTACATGCGTCTATAACGGTATATATCCTAATCTTAGGCAACCTAACATCTCGGATGTAACATTTTACCACATTCCAGGCGTGTCGGTCCCTACGACTCGGTGGGAACAGTATATACGTCTATAACGTTATATATCCTAACCTAAGGCAACCTAACATCTCGGATATAACATTTGACAACATTCCAGGCGTGTTGGAACCCTACGTCTCGCTGGTAACATTACGTGCGTCTATAACGTTATATATGCTAACCTAAGGCAACCTAACATCTCGGATGTAACATTTGACAACATTCCAGGCGTGTCGGTCCCTACGTCTCGGTGGTAACGTTACATGCGTCTATAACGTTATATATCCTAACCTAAGGCAACCTAACATCTCGGATGCAATATTTGACAACATTCCTGGCCTGTCGAACAATACTTCTCGGAGGGAACAGTATATACGTCTATAACGTTATATATCCTAACCTAAGGCAACCTAACATCTCGGATGTAACATTTGACAACATTCCAGACATGTTGGTCCTACGTCTCGGTGGTAACATTATATGCGTCTATAACGTTATATATCCTTATCTAAGGCAACCTAACATCTCGGATGCAATATTTGACAACATTCCTGGCCTGTCGAACCCTACTTCTCGGAGGGAACAGTATATACGTCTATAACGTTATATATCCTAACCTAAGGCAACCTGACATCTCGGATATATTATTCTACAACATTCCAGGCGTGTCGGACCCTACTTCTCGGTGAGAACATTATATGCGTCTATAACGTTGTATATCCTAACCTAAGGCAACCTAACATCTCGGATGCAATATTTGACAACATTCCTGGCCTGTCGAACCCTACTTCTCGGAGGGAACAGCATATACATCTATAACGTCATATATCCTAGCCTAAGGCAACCTAACATCTCGGATGTAACATTTGACAACATTCCAGGCGTGTCGGTCCCTACGTCTCGGTGGTAACATTACATGCGTCTATAACGGTATATATCCTAATCTTAGGCAACCTAACATCTCGGATGTAACATTTTACCACATTCCAGGCGTGTCGGTCCCTACGTCTCGGTGGTAACATTACATGCGTCTATAACGTTATATATCCTAACCTAAGCCCAACTAATTTCTCGTATGTAATATTTGACAACATTCCTGGCGTGTCGAACCCTACTTCTCGGTGGGAACAGTATATACGTCTATAACGTTATATATCCTAACCTAAGGCAACCTAACATCTCGGATATAACATTTGACAACATTCCAGGCGTGTTGGAACCCTACGTCTCGCTGGTAACATTACGTGCGTCTATAACGTTATATATGCTAACCTAAGGCAACCTAACATCTCGGATGCAATATTTGACAACATTCCTGGCCTGTCGAACCCTACTTCTCGGAGTGAACAGCATATACGTCTATAACGTCATATATACTAACCTAAGGCAACCTAACATCTCGGATGTAACATTTGACAACATTCCAGGCATGTCGGTCCCTACGTCTCGGTGGTAACGTTACATGCGTCTATAACGTTATATATCCTAACCTAAGGCAACCTAACATCTCGGATGCAATATTTGACAACATTCCTGGCGTGTCGAACAATACTTCTCGGAGGGAACAGTATATACGTCTATAACGTTATATATCCTAACCTAAGGCAACCTAATATCTCGGATGCAATATTTAACAACATTCCTGGCCTGTCGAACCCTACATCTCGGAGGGAACAGCATATACATCTATAACGTCATATATCCTAGCCTAAGGCAACGTAACATCTCGGATGTAACATTTGACAACATTCCAGGCGTGTCGGTCCCTACGTCTCGGTGGTAACATTACATGCGTCTATAACGGTATATATCCTAATCTTAGGCAACCTAACATCTCGGATGTAACATTTTACCACATTCCAGGCGTGTCGGTCCCTACGACTCGGTGGGAACAGTATATACGTCTATAACGTTATATATCCTAACCTAAGGCAACCTAACATCTCGGATATAACATTTGACAACATTCCAGGCGTGTTGGAACCCTACGTCTCGCTGGTAACATTATGTGCGTCTATAACGTTATATATGCTAACCTAAGGCAACCTAACATCTCGGATGCAATATTTGACAACATTCCTGGCCTGTCGAACCCTACTTCTCGGAGTGAACAGCATATACGTCTATAACATCATATATCCTAACCTAAGGCAACCTAACATCTCGGATGTAACATTTGACAACATTCCAGGCGTGTCGGTCCCTACGTCTCGGTGGTAACGTTACATGCGTCTATAACGTTATATATCCTAACCTAAGGCAACCTAACATCTCGGATGCAATATTTGACAACATTCCTGGCCTGTCGAACAATACTTCTCGGAGGGAACAGTATATACGTCTATAACGTTATATATCCTAACCTAAGGCAACCTAACATCTCGGATGTAACATGTGACAACATTCCAGACATGTTGGTCCTACGTCTCGGTGGTAACATTATATGCGTCTATAACGTTATATATCCTTATCTAAGGCAACCTAACATCTCGGATGCAATATTTGACAACATTCCTAGCCTGTCGAACCCTACGTCTCGGTGGTAACATTACATGCGTCTATAACGGTATATTTCCTGATCTAAGGCAACCTAACGTCTCGGATGCAATATTTGACAACATTCCTGGCCTGTCGAACCCTACTTCTCGGAGGGAACAGTATATACGTCTATAACGTCACATATCCTAACCTAAGGCAACCTAACATCTCGGATGTAACATTTGACAACATTCCAGGCGTGTCGGTCCCTACGTCTCGGTGGTAATATTACATGCGTCTATAACGTTATATATCCTAACCTAAGGCAACCTAACATCTCGGATGCAATATTTGACAACATTCCTGGCCTGTCGAACCCTACATCTCGGAGGGAACAGTATATACGTTTATAACGTTATATATCCTAACCTAAGGCAACCTGACATCTCGGATATATTATTCTACAACATTCCAGGCGTGTCGGGCCCTACTTCTCGGTGAGAACATTATATGCGTCTATAACGTTGTATATCCTAACCTAAGGCAACCTAACATCTCGGATGCAATATTTGACAACATTCCTGGCCTGTCGAACCCTACTTCTCGGAGGGAACAGCATATACATCTATAACGTCATATATCCTAGCCTAAGGCAACCTAACATCTCGGATGTAACATTTGACAACATTCCAGGCGTGTCGGTCCCTACGTCTCGGTGGTAACATTACATGCGTCTATAACGGTATATATCCTAATCTTAGGCAACCTAACATCTCGGATGTAACATTTTACCACATTCCAGGCGTGTCGGTCTCTACGTCTCGGTGGTAACATTACATGCGTCTATAACGTTATATATCCTAACCTAAGCCCAACTAACATCTCGTATGTAATATTTGACAACATTCCTGGCGTGTCGAACCCTACTTCTCGGTGGGAACAGTATATACGTCTATAACGTTATATATCCTAACCTAAGGCAACCTAACATCTCGGATATAACATTTGACAACATGCCAGGCGTTTTGGAACCCTACGTCTCGCTGGTAACATTACGTGCGTCTATAACGTTATATATGCTAACCTAAGGCAACCTAACATCTCGGATGCAATATTTGACAACATTCCTGGCCTGTCGAACCCTACTGCTCGGAGGGAACAGTATATACATCTATAACGGTATATATCCTAATCTAAGGCAACCTAACATCTCGGATGAAATATGTGACAACATTCCTGGCCTGTCGAACCCGACATCTCGGAGGGAACAGTATATACGTCTGTAACGTCATATATCCTAACCTAAGACAACCTAACATCCCGGATGTAACATTTGACAGCATTCCAGGCGTGTCGGTCCCTACGTCTCGGTGGTAACATTACATGCGTCTATAACGTTATATATCCTAACCTAAGGCAACCTAATATCTCGGATGCAATATTTGACAACATTCCTGGCCTGTCGAACCCTACAACTCGGTGGGAACAGTATATACGTCTATAGCGTTATATATCCTAACCTAAGGCAACCTAACATCTCGGATATAACATTTGACAACATTCCAGGCGTGTTGGAACCCTACGTCTCGCTGGTAACATTACGTGCGTCTATAACGTTATATATGCTAACCTAAGGCAACCTAACATCTCGGATGCAATATTTGACAACATTCCAGGCGTGTCGGTCCCTACGTCTCGGTGGTAACGTTACATGCGTCTATAACGTTATATATCCTAACCTAAGGCAACCTAACATCTCGGATGCAATATTTGACAACATTCCTGACCTGTCGAACCCTACTTCTCGGAGGGAACAGTATATACGTCTATAACGTTATATATCCTAACCTAAGGCAACCTGACATCTCGGATATATTATTCTACAACATTCCAGGCGTGTCGGACCCTACTTCTCGGTGAGAACATTATATGCGTCTATAACGTTGTATATCCTAACCTAAGGCAACCTAACATCTCGGATGCAATATTTGACAACATTCCTGGCCTGTCGAACCCTACTTCTCGGAGGGAACAGCATATACATCTATAACGTCATATATCCTAGCCTAAGGCAACCTAACATCTCGGATGTAACATTTGACAACATTCCAGGCGTGTCGGTCCCTACGTCTCGGTGGTAACATTACATGCGTCTATAACGGTATATATCCTAATCTTAGGCAACCTAACATCTCGGATGTAACATTTTACCACATTCCAGGCGTGTCGGTCCCTACGTCTCGGTGGTAACATTACATGCGTCTATAACGTTATATATCCTAACCTAAGCCCAACTAACTTCTCGTATGTAATATTTGACAACATTCCTGGCGTGTCGAACCCTACTTCTCGGTGGGAACAGTATATACGTCTATAACGTTATATATCCTAACCTAAGGCAACCTAACATCTCGGATATAACATTTGACAACATTCCAGGCGTGTTGGAACCCTACGTCTCGCTGGTAACATTACGTGCGTCTATAACGTTATATATGCTAACCTAAGGCAACCTAACATCTCGGATGCAATATTTGACAACATTCCTGGCCTGTCGAAACCTACTGCTCGGAGGGAACAGTATATACATCTATAACGGTATATATCCTAATCTAAGGCAACCTAACATCTCGGATGAAATATGTGACAACATTCCTGGCCTGTCGAACCCGACATCTCGGAGGGAACAGTATATACGTCTGTAACGTAATATATCCTAACCTAAGACAACCTAACATCCCGGATGTAACATTTGACAGCATTCCAGGCGTGTCGGTCCCTACGTCTCGGTGGTAACATTACATGCGTCTATAACGTTATATATCCTATCCTAAGGCAACCTAATATCTCGGATGCAATATTTAACAGCATTCCTGGCCTGTCGAACCCTACATCTCGGAGGGAACAGCATATACATCTATAACGTCATATATCCTAGCCTAAGGCAACGTAACATCTCGGATGTAACATTTGACAACATTCCAGGCGTGTCGGTCCCTACGTCTCGGTGGTAACATTACATGCGTCTATAACGGTATATATCCTAATCTTAGGCAACCTAACATCTCGGATGTAACATTTTACCACATTCCAGGCGAGTCGGTCCCTACGACTCGGTGGGAACAGTATATACGTCTATAACGTTATATATCCTAACCTAAGGCAACCTAACATCTCGGATATAACATTTGACAACATTCCAGGCGTGTTGGAACCCTACGTCTCGCTTGTAACATTATGTGCGTCTATAACGTTATATATGCTAACCTAAGGCAACCTAACATCTCGGATGCAATATTTGACAACATTCCTGGCCTGTCGAACCCTACTTCTCCGAGTGAACAGCATATACGTCTATAACGTCATATATCCTAACCTAAGGCAACCTAACATCTCGGATGTAACATTTGACAACATTCCAGGCGTGTCGGTCCCTACGTCTCGGTGGTAACGTTACATGCGTCTATAACGTTATATATCCTAACCTAAGGCAACCTAACATCTCGGATGCAATATTTGACAACATTCCTGGCCTGTCGAACAATACTTCTCGGAGGGAACAGTATATACGTCTATAACGTTATATATCCTAACCTAAGGCAACCTAACATCTCGGATGTAACATGTGACAACATTCCAGACATGTTGGTCCTACGTCTCGGTGGTAACATTATATGCGTCTATAACGTTATATATCCTTATCTAAGGCAACCTAACATCTCGGATGCAATATTTGACAACATTCCTAGCCTGTCGAACCCTACGTCTCGGTGGTAACATTACATGCGTCTATAACGGTATATTTCCTGATCTAAGGCAACCTAACATCTCGGATGCAATATTTGACAACATTCCTGGCCTGTCGATCCCTACTTCTCGGAGGGAACAGTATATACGTCTATAACGTCACATATCCTAACCTAAGGCAACCTAACATCTCGGATGTAACATTTGACAACATTCCAGGCGTGTCGGTCCCTACGTCTCGGTGGTAATATTACATGCGTCTATAACGTTATATATCCTAACCTAAGGCAACCTAACATCTCGGATGCAATATTTGACAACATTCCTGGCCTGTCGAACCCTACTTCTCGGAGGGAACAGTATATACGTTTATAACGTTATATATCCTAACCTAAGGCAACCTGACATCTCGGATATATTATTCTACAACATTCCAGGCGTGTCGGACCCTACTTCTCGGTGAGAACATTATATGCGTCTATAACGTTGTATATCCTAACCTAAGGCAACCTAACATCTCGGATGCAATATTTGACAACATTCCTGGCCTGTCGAACCCTACTTCTCGGAGGGAACAGCATATACATCTATAACGTCATATATCCTAGCCTAAGGCAACCTAACATCTCGGATGTAACATTTGACAACATTCCAGGCGTGTCGGTCCCTACGTCTCGGTGGTAACATTACATGCGTCTATAACGGTATATATCCTAATCTTAGGCAACCTAACATCTCGGATGTAACATTTTACCACATTCCAGGCGTGTCGGTCTCTACGTCTCGGTGGTAACATTACATGCGTCTATAACGTTATATATCCTAACCTAAGCCCAACTAACATCTCGTATGTAATATTTGACAACATTCCTGGCGTGTCGAACCCTACTTCTCGGTGGGAACAGTATATACGTCTATAACGTTATATATCCTAACCTAAGGCAACCTAACATCTCGGATATAACATTTGACAACATTCCAGGCGTGTTGGAACCCTACGTCTCGCTGGTATCATTACGTGCGTCTATAACGTTATATATGCTAACCTAAGGCAACCTAACATCTCGGATGCAATATTTGACAACATTCCTGGCCTGTCGAACCCTACAGCTCGGAGGGAACTGTATATACATCTATAACGGTATATATCCTAATCTAAGGCAACCTAACATCTCGGATGAAATATGTGACAACATTCCTGGCCTGTCGAACCCGACATCTCGGAGGGAACAGTATATACGTCTCTAACGTCATATATCCTAACCTAAGACAACCTAACATCCCGGATGTAACATTTGACAGCATTCCAGGCGTGTCGGTCCCTACGTCTCGGTGGTAACATTACATGCGTCTATAACGGTATATATCCTAATCTTAGGCAACCTAACATCTCGGATGTAACATTTTACCACATTCCAGGCGTGTCGGTCCCTACGACTCGGTGGGAACAGTATATACGTCTATAACGTTATATATCCTAACCTAAGGCAACCTAACATCTCGGATATAACATTTGACAACATTCCAGGCGTGTTGGAACCCTACGTCTCGCTGGTAACATTATGTGCGTCTATAACGTTATATATGCTAACCTAAGGCAACCTAACATCTCGGATGCAATATTTGACAACATTCCTGGCCTGTCGAACCCTACTTCTCGGAGTGAACAGCATATACGTCTATAACGTCATATATCCTAACCTAAGGCAACCTAACATCTCGGATGTAACATTTGACAACATTCCAGGCGTGTCGGTCCCTACGTCTCGGTGGTAACGTTACATGCGTCTATAACGTTATATATCCTAACCTAAGGCAACCTAACATCTCGGATGCAATATTTGACAACATTCCTGGCCTGTCGAACAATACTTCTCGGAGGGAACAGTATATACGTCTATAACGTTATATATCCTAACCTAAGGCAACCTAACATCTCGGATGTAACATGTGACAACATTCCAGACATGTTGGTCCTACGTCTCGGTGGTAACATTATATGCGTCTATAACGTTATATATCCTTATCTAAGGCAACCTAACATCTCGGATGCAATATTTGACAACATTCCTAGCCTGTCGAACCCTACGTCTCGGTGGTAACATTACATGCGTCTATAACGGTATATTTCCTGATCTAAGGCAACCTAACATCTCGGATGCAATATTTGACAACATTCCTGGCCTGTCGATCCCTACTTCTCGGAGGGAACAGTATATACGTCTATAACGTCACATATCCTAACCTAAGGCAACCTAACATCTCGGATGTAACATTTGACAACATTCCAGGCGTGTCGGTCCCTACGTCTCGGTGGTAATATTACATGCGTCTATAACGTTATATATCCTAACCTAAGGCAACCTAACATCTCGGATGCAATATTTGACAACATTCCTGGCCTGTCGAACCCTACTTCTCGGAGGGAACAGTATATACGTTTATAACGTTATATATCCTAACCTAAGGCAACCTGACATCTCGGATATATTATTCTACAACATTCCAGGCGTGTCGGACCCTACTTCTCGGTGAGAACATTATATGCGTCTATAACGTTGTATATCCTAACCTAAGGCAACCTAACATCTCGGATGCAATATTTGACAACATTCCTGGCCTGTCGAACCCTACTTCTCGGAGGGAACAGCATATACATCTATAACGTCATATATCCTAGCCTAAGGCAACCTAACATCTCGGATGTAACATTTGACAACATTCCAGGCGTGTCGGTCCCTACGTCTCGGTGGTAACATTACATGCGTCTATAACGGTATATATCCTAATCTTAGGCAACCTAACATCTCGGATGTAACATTTTACCACATTCCAGGCGTGTCGGTCTCTACGTCTCGGTGGTAACATTACATGCGTCTATAACGTTATATATCCTAACCTAAGCCCAACTAACATCTCGTATGTAATATTTGACAACATTCCTGGCGTGTCGAACCCTACTTCTCGGTGGGAACAGTATATACGTCTATAACGTTATATATCCTAACCTAAGGCAACCTAACATCTCGGATATAACATTTGACAACATTCCAGGCGTGTTGGAACCCTACGTCTCGCTGGTATCATTACGTGCGTCTATAACGTTATATATGCTAACCTAAGGCAACCTAACATCTCGGATGCAATATTTGACAACATTCCTGGCCTGTCGAACCCTACAGCTCGGAGGGAACTGTATATACATCTATAACGGTATATATCCTAATCTAAGGCAACCTAACATCTCGGATGAAATATGTGACAACATTCCTGGCCTGTCGAACCCGACATCTCGGAGGGAACAGTATATACGTCTCTAACGTCATATATCCTAACCTAAGACAACCTAACATCCCGGATGTAACATTTGACAGCATTCCAGGCGTGTCGGTCCCTACGTCTCGGTGGTAACATTACATGCGTCTATAACGGTATATATCCTAATCTTAGGCAACCTAACATCTCGGATGTAACATTTTACCACATTCCAGGCGTGTCGGTCCCTACGACTCGGTGGGAACAGTATATACGTCTATAACGTTATATATCCTAACCTAAGGCAACCTAACATCTCGGATATAACATTTGACAACATTCCAGGCGTGTTGGAACCCTACGTCTCGCTGGTAACATTATGTGCGTCTATAACGTTATATATGCTAACCTAAGGCAACCTAACATCTCGGATGCAATATTTGACAACATTCCTGGCCTGTCGAACCCTACTTCTCGGAGTGAACAGCATATACGTCTATAACGTCATATATCCTAACCTAAGGCAACCTAACATCTCGGATGTAACATTTGACAACATTCCAGGCGTGTCGGTCCCTACGTCTCGGTGGTAACGTTACATGCGTCTATAACGTTATATATCCTAACCTAAGGCAACCTAACATCTCGGATGCAATATTTGACAACATTCCTGGCCTGTCGAACATTACTTCCCGGAGGAAACAGTATATACGTCTATAACGTTATATATCCTAACCTAAGGCAACCTAACATCTCGGATGTAACATGTGACAACATTCCAGACATGTTGGTCCTACGTCTCGGTGGTAACATTATATGCGTCTATAACGTTATATATCCTTATCTAAGGCAACCTAACATCTCGGATGCAATATTTGACAACATTCCTAGCCTGTCGAACCCTACGTCTCGGTGGTAACATTACATGCGTCTATAACGGTATATTTCCTGATCTAAGGCAACCTAACATCTCGGATGCAATATTTGACAACATTCCTGGCCTGTCGAACCCTACTTCTCGGAGGGAACAGTATATACGTCTATAACGTTATATATCCTAACCTAAGGCAACCTAACATCTCGGATGTAACATTTGACAACATTCCAGACATGTTGATCCTACGTCTCGGTGGTAACATTATATGCGTCTATAACGTTATATATCTTTATCTAAGGCAACCTAACATCTCGGATGCAATATTTGACAACATTCCTGGCCTGTCGAACCCTACTTCTCGGAGGGAACAGTATATACGTCTATAACGTTATATATCCTAACCTAAGGCAACCTGACATCTCGGATATATTATTCTACAACATTCCAGGCGTGTCGGACCCTACTTCTCGGTGAGAACATTATATGCGTCTATAACGTTGTATATCCTAACCTAAGGCAACCTAACATCTCGGATGCAATATTTGACAACATTCCTGACCTGTCGAACCCTACTTCTCGGAGGGAACAGCATATACATCTATAACGTCATATATCCTAGCCTAAGGCAACCTAACATCTCGGATGTAACATTTGACAACATTCCAGGCGTGTCGGTCCCTACGTCTCGGTGGTAACATTACATGCGTCTATAACGGTATATATCCTAATCTTAGGCAACCTAACATCTCGGATGTAACATTTTACCACATTCCAGGCGTGTCGGTCCCTACGTCTCGGTGGTAACATTACATGCGTCTATAACGTTATATATCCTAACCTAAGCCCAACTAACTTCTCGTATGTAATATTTGACAACATTCCTGGCGTGTCGAACCCTACTTCTCGGTGGGAACAGTATATACCTCTATAACGTTATATATCCTAACCTAAGGCAACCTAACATCTCGGATATAACATTTGACAACATTCCAGGCGTGTTGGAACCCTACGTCTCGCTGGTAACATTACGTGCGTCTATAACGTTATATATGCTAACCTAAGCCAACCTAACATCTCGGATGCAATATTTGACAACATTCCTGGCCTGTCGAACCCTACTGCTCGGAGGGAACAGTATATACATCTATAACGGTATATATCCTAATCTAAGGCAACCTAACATCTCGGATGAAATATGTGACAACATTCCTGGCCTGTCGAACCCGACATCTCGGAGGGAACAGTATATACGTCTGTAACGTCATATATCCTAACCTAAGACAACCTAACATCCCGGATGTAACATTTGACAGCATTCCAGGCGTGTCGGTCCCTACGTCTCGGTGGTAACATTACATGCGTCTATAACGTTATATATCCTAACCTAAGGCAACCTAATATCTCGGATGCAATATTTAACAACATTCCTGGCCTGTCGAACCCTACATCTCGGAGGGAACAGCATATACATCTATAACGTCATATATCCTAGCCTAAGGCAACGTAACATCTCGGATGTAACATTTGACAACATTCCAGGCGTGTCGGTCCCTACGTCTCGGTGGTAACATTACATGCGTCTATAACGGTATATATCCTAATCTTAGGCAACCTAACATCTCGGATGTAACATTTTACCACATTCCAGGCGTGTCGGTCCCTACGTCTCGCTGGTAACATTATGTGCGTCTATAACGTTATATATGCTAACCTAAGGCAACCTAACATCTCGGATGCAATATTTGACAACATTCCTGGCCTGTCGAACCCTACTTCTCGGAGTGAACAGCATATACGTCTATAACGTCATATATCCTAACCTAAGGCAACCTAACATCTCGGATGTAACATTTGACAACATTCCAGGCGTGTTGGTCCCTACGTCTCGGTGGTAACGTTACATGCGTCTATAACGTTATATATCCTAACCTAAGGCAACCTAACATCTCGGATGCAATATTTGACAACATTCCTGGCCTGTCGAACAATACTTCTCGGAGGGAACAGTATATACGTCTATAACGTTATATATCCTAACCTAAGGCAACCTAACATCTCGGATGTAACATGTGACAACATTCCAGACATGTTGGTCCTACGTCTCGGTGGTAACATTATATGCGTCTATAACGTTATATATCCTTATCTAAGGCAACCTAACATCTCGGATGCAATATTTGACAACATTCCTAGCCTGTCGAACCCTACGTCTCGGTGGTAACGTTACATGCGTCTATAACGTTATATATCCTAACCTAAGGCAACCTAACATCTCGGATGCAATATTTGACAACATTCCTGACCTGTCGAACCCTACTTCTCGGAGGGAACAGTATATACGTCTATAACGTTATATATCCTAACCTAAGGCAACCTGACATCTCGGATATATTATTCTACAACATTCCAGGCGTGTCGGACCCTACTTCTCGGTGAGAACATTATATGCGTCTATAACGTTGTATATCCTAACCTAAGGCAACCTAACATCTCGGATGCAATATTTGACAACATTCCTGGCCTGTCGAACCCTACTTCTCGGAGGGAACAGCATATACATCTATAACGTCATATATCCTAGCCTAAGGCAACCTAACATCTCGGATGTAACATTTGACAACATTCCAGGCGTGTCGGTCCCTACGTCTCGGTGGTAACATTACATGCGTCTATAACGGTATATATCCTAATCTTAGGCAACCTAACATCTCGGATGTAACATTTTACCACATTCCAGGCGTGTCGGTCCCTACGTCTCGGTGGTAACATTACATGCGTCTATAACGTTATATATCCTAACCTAAGCCCAACTAACTTCTCGTATGTAATATTTGACAACATTCCTGGCGTGTCGAACCCTACTTCTCGGTGGGAACAGTATATACGTCTATAACGTTATATATCCTAACCTAAGGCAACCTAACATCTCGGATATAACATTTGACAACATTCCAGGCGTGTTGGAACCCTACGTCTCGCTGGTAACATTACGTGCGTCTATAACGTTATATATGCTAACCTAAGGCAACCTAACATCTCGGATGCAATATTTGACAACATTCCTGGCCTGTCGAACCCTACTTCTCGGAGTGAACAGCATATACGTCTATAACGTCATATATCCTAACCTAAGGCAACCTAACATCTCGGATGTAACATTTGACAACATTCCAGGCGTGTCGGTCCCTACGTCTCGGTGGTAACATTACATGCGTCTATAACGGTATATATCCTAATCTTAGGCAACCTAACATCTCGGATGTAACATTTTACCACATTCCAGGCGTGTCGGTCCCTACGACTCGGTGGGAACAGTATATACGTCTATAACGTTATATATCCTAACCTAAGGCAACCTAACATCTCGGATATAACATTTGACAACATTCCAGGCGTGTTGGAACCCTACGTCTCGCTTGTAACATTATGTGCGTCTATAACGTTATATATGCTAACCTAAGGCAACCTAACATTTCGGATGCAATATTTGACAACATTCCTGGCCTGTCGAACCCTACTTCTCCGAGTGAACAGCATATACGTCTATAACGTCATATATCCTAACCTAAGGCAACCTAACATCTCGGATGTAACATTTGACAACATTCCAGGCGTGTCGGTCCCTACGTCTCGGTGGTAACGTTACATGCGTCTATAACGTTATATATCCTAACCTAAGGCAACCTAACATCTCGGATGCAATATTTGACAACATTCCTGGCCTGTCGAACAATACTTCTCGGAGGGAACAGTATATACGTCTATAACGTTATATATCCTAACCTAAGGCAACCTAACATCTCGGATGTAACATGTGACAACATTCCAGACATGTTGGTCCTACGTCTCGGTGGTAACATTATATGCGTCTATAACGTTATATATCCTTATCTAAGGCAACCTAACATCTCGGATGCAATATTTGACAACATTCCTAGCCTGTCGAACCCTACGTCTCGGTGGTAACATTACATGCGTCTATAACGGTATATTTCCTGATCTAAGGCAACCTAACATCTCGGATGCAATATTTGACAACATTCCTGGCCTGTCGAACCCTACTTCTCGGAGGGAACAGTATATACGTCTATAACGTCACATATCCTAACCTAAGGCAACCTAACATCTCGGATGTAACATTTGACAACATTCCAGGCGTGTCGGTCCCTACGTCTCGGTGGTAATATTACATGCGTCTATAACGTTATATATCCTAACCTAAGGCAACCTAACATCTCGGATGCAATATTTGACAACATTCCTGGCCTGTCGAACCCTACTTCTCGGAGGGAACAGTATATACGTTTATAACGTTATATATCCTAACCTAAGGCAACCTGACATCTCGGATATATTATTCTACAACATTCCAGGCGTGTCGGACCCTACTTCTCGGTGAGAACATTATATGCGTCTATAACGTTGTATATCCTAACCTAAGGCAACCTAACATCTCGGATGCAATATTTGACAACATTCCTGGCCTGTCGAACCCTACTTCTCGGAGGGAACAGCATATACATCTATAACGTCATATATCCTAGCCTAAGGCAACCTAACATCTCGGATGTAACATTTGACAACATTCCAGGCGTGTCGGTCCCTACGTCTCGGTGGTAACATTACATGCGTCTATAACGGTATATATCCTAATCTTAGGCAACCTAACATCTCGGATGTAACATTTTACCACATTCCAGGCGTGTCGGTCTCTACGTCTCGGTGGTAACATTACATGCGTCTATAACGTTATATATCCTAACCTAAGCCCAACTAACATCTCGTATGTAATATTTGACAACATTCCTGGCGTGTCGAACCCTACTTCTCGGTGGGAACAGTATATACGTCTATAACGTTATATATCCTAACCTAAGGCAACCTAACATCTCGGATATAACATTTGACAACATTCCAGGCGTGTTGGAACCCTACGTCTCGCTGGTATCATTACGTGCGTCTATAACGTTATATATGCTAACCTAAGGCAACCTAACATCTCGGATGCAATATTTGACAACATTCCTGGCCTGTCGAACCCTACAGCTCGGAGGGAACTGTACATACATCTATAACGGTATATATCCTAATCTAAGGCAACCTAACATCTCGGATGAAATATGTGACAACATTCCTGGCCTGTCGAACCCGACATCTCGGAGGGAACAGTATATACGTCTGTAACGTCATATATCCTAACCTAAGACAACCTAACATCCCGGATGTAACATTTGACAGCATTCCAGGCGTGTCGGTCCCTACGTCTCGGTGGTAACATTACATGCGTCTATAACGGTATATATCCTAATCTTAGGCAACCTAACATCTCGGATGTAACATTTTACCACATTCCAGGCGTGTCGGTCCCTACGACTCGGTGGGAACAGTATATACGTCTATAACGTTATATATCCTAACCTAAGGCAACCTAACATCTCGGATATAACATTTGACAACATTCCAGGCGTGTTGGAACCCTACGTCTCGCTGGTAACATTATGTGCGTCTATAACGTTATATATGCTAACCTAAGGCAACCTAACATCTCGGATGCAATATTTGACAACATTCCTGGCCTGTCGAACCCTACTTCTCGGAGTGAACAGCATATACGTCTATAACGTCATATATCCTAACCTAAGGCAACCTAACATCTCGGATGTAACATTTGACAACATTCCAGGCGTGTCGGTCCCTACGTCTCGGTGGTAACGTTACATGCGTCTATAACGTTATATATCCTAACCTAAGGCAACCTAACATCTCGGATGCAATATTTGACAACATTCCTGGCCTGTCGAACATTACTTCCCGGAGGGAACAGTATATACGTCTATAACGTTATATATCCTAACCTAAGGCAACCTAACATCTCGGATGTAACATTTGACAACATTCCAGGCGTGTCGGTCCCTACGTCTCGGTGGTAACGTTACATGCGTCTATAACGTTATATATCCTAACCTATGGCAACCTAACATCTCGGATGCAATATTTGACAACATTCCTGGCCTGTCGAACAATACTTCTCGGAGGGAACAGTATATACGTCTATAACGTTATATATCCTAACATAAGGCAACCTAACATCTCGGATGTAACATGTGACAACATTCCAGACATGTTGGTCCTACGTCTCGGTAGTAACATTATATGCGTCTATAACGTTATATATACTTATCTAAGGCAACCTAACATCTCGGATGCAATATTTGACAACATTCCTAGCCTGTCGAACCCTACGTCTCGGTGGTAACATTACATGCGTCTATAACGGTATATTTCCTGATCTAAGGCAACCTAACATCTCGGATGCAATATTTGACAACATTCCTGGCCTGTCGAACCCTACTTCTCGGAGGGAACAGTATATACGTCTATAACGTCACATATCCTAACCTAAGGCAACCTAACATCTCGGATGTAACATTTGACAACATTCCAGGCGTGTCGGTCCCTACGTCTCGGTGGTAATATTACATGCGTCTATAACGTTATATATCCTAACCTAAGGCAACCTAACATCTCGGATGCAATATTTGACAACATTCCTGGCCTGTCGAACCCTACTTCTCGGAGGGAACAGTATATACGTTTATAACGTTATATATCCTAACCTAAGGCAACCTAATATCTCGGATGTAACATTTGACAACATTCCAGGCATGTTGGTCCTACGTCTCGGTGGTAACATTATATGCGTCTATAACGTTATATATCCTTATCTAAGGCAACCTAACATCTCGGATGCAATATTTGACAACATTCCTAGCCTGTCGAACCCTACTTCTCGGAGGGAACAGTATATACGTCTATAACGTTATATATCCTAACCTAAGGCAACCTGACATCTCGGATGTAATATTCTACATCATTCCAGGCGTGTCGGACCCTACTTCTCGGAGGGAACAGCATATACGTCTATAACGTCATAAATCCTAACCTAAGGCAACCTAACATCTCGGATGTAACATTTGACAACATTCCAGGCGTGTCGGTCCCTACGTCTCGGTGGTAACGTTACATGCGTCTAGAACGTTATATCTCTTAACCTAAGGCAACCTAACATCTCGGATGCAATATTTGACAACATTCCTGGCCTGTCGAACCCTACTTCTCGGAGGGAACAGTATATACGTCTATAACGTCATATATCCTAACCTAAGGCAACCTAACATCTCGGATGTAACATTTGACAACATTCCAGGCATGTCGGTCCCTACGTCTCGGTGGTAACATTATATGCGTCTATAACGTTATATATCCTTATCTAAGGCAACCTAACATCTCGGATGCAATATTTGACAACATTCCTGGCCTGTCGAACCCTACTTCTCGGAGGGAACAGTATATACGTTTATAACGTTATATATCCTAACCTAAGGCAACCTAATATCTCGGATGTAACATTTGACAACATTCCAGGCATGTTGGTCCTACGTCTCGGTGGTAACATTATATGCGTCTATAACGTTATATATCCTTATCTAAGGCAACCTAACATCTCGGATGCAATATTTGACAACATTCCTAGCCTGTCGAACCCTACTTCTCGGAGGGAACAGTATATACGTCTATAACGTTATATATCCTAACCTAAGGCAACCTGACATCTCGGATGTAATATTCTACATCATTCCAGGCGTGTCGGACCCTACTTCTCGGAGGGAACAGCATATACGTCTATAACGTCATAAATCCTAACCTAAGGCAACCTAACATCTCGGATGTAACATTTGACAACATTCCAGGCGTGTCGGTCCCTACGTCTCGGTGGTAACGTTACATGCGTCTAGAACGTTATATCTCTTAACCTAAGGCAACCTAACATCTCGGATGCAATATTTGACAACATTCCTGGCCTGTCGAACCCTACTTCTCGGAGGGAACAGTATATACGTCTATAACGTCATATATCCTAACCTAAGGCAACCTAACATCTCGGATGTAACATTTGACAACATTCCAGGCATGTCGGTCCCTACGTCTCGGTGGTAACATTATATGCGTCTATAACGTTATATATCCTTATCTAAGGCAACCTAACATCTCGGATGCAATATTTGACAACATTCCTGGCCTGTCGAACCCTACTTCTCGGAGGGAACAGTATATACGTCTACAACGTCATATATCCTAACCTAAGGCAACCTAACATCTCGGATGTAACATTTGACAACATTCCAGGCATGTCGGTCCCTACGTCTCGGTGGTAACATTATATGCGTCTATAACGTTATATATCCTAACCTAAGGCCAACTAACATCTCGTATGTAATATTTGACAACATTCCTGACGTGTCGAACCCTACTTCTCGGTGGGAACAGTATATACGTCTATAACGTTATATATCCTAACCTAAGGCAACCTAACATCTCGGATATAACATTTGACAACATTCCAGGCGTGTTGGAACCCTACGTCTCGCTGGTAACATTACGTGCGTCTATAACGTTATATATGCTAACCTAAGGCAACCTAACATCTCGGATGCAATATTTGACAACATTCCTGGCCTGTCGAACCCTACTGCTCGGAGGGAACAGTATATACATCTATAACGGTATATATCCTAATCTAAGGCAACCTAACATCTCGGATGAAATATGTGACAACATTCCTGGCCTGTCGAACCCGACATCTCGGAAGGAACAGTATATACGTCTGTAACGTCATATATCCTAACCTAAGACAACCTAACATCCCGGATGTAACATTTGACAGCATTCCAGGCGTGTCGGTCCCTACGTCTCGGTGGTAACATTACATGCGTCTATAACGTTATATATCCTAACCTAAGGCAACCTAATATCTCGGATGCAATATTTGACAACATTCCTGGCCTGTCGAAACCTACATCTCGGAGGGAACAGCATATACATCTATAACGTCATATATCCTAGCCTAAGGCAACCTAACATCTCGGATGCAATATTTGACAACATTCCTGGCCTGTCGAACCCTACTTCTCGGAGGGAACAGTATATACGTCTATAACGTCATATATCCTAACCTAAGGCAACCTAACATCTCGGATGTAACATTTGACAACATTCCAGGCATGTCGGTCCCTACGTCTCGGTGGTAACATTATATGCGTCTATAACGTTATATATCCTTATCTAAGGCAACCTAACATCTCGGATGCAATATTTGACAACATTCCTGGCCTGTCGAACCCTACTTCTCGGAGGGAACAGTATATACGTCTACAACGTCATATATCCTAACCTAAGGCAACCTAACTTCTCGGATGTAACATTTGACAACATTCCAGGCATGTCGGTCCCTACGTCTCGGTGGTAACATTATATGCGTCTATAACGTTATATATCCTAACCTAAGGCCAACTAACATCTCGTATGTAATATTTGACAACATTCCTGACGTGTCGAACCCTACTTCTCGGTGGGAACAGTATATACGTCTATAACGTTATATATCCTAACCTAAGGCAACCTAACATCTCGGATATAACATTTGACAACATTCCAGGCGTGTTGGAACCCTACGTCTCGCTGGTAACATTACGTGCGTCTATAACGTTATATATGCTAACCTAAGGCAACCTAATATCTCGGATGCAATATTTAACAACATTCCTGGCCTGTCGAACCCTACATCTCGGAGGGAACAGCATATACATCTATAACGTCATATATCCTAGCCTAAGGCAACGTAACATCTCGGATGTAACATTTGACAACATTCCAGGCGTGTCGGTCCCTACGTCTCGGTGGTAACATTACATGCGTCTATAACGGTATATATCCTAATCTTAGGCAACCTAACATCTCGGATGTAACATTTTACCACATTCCAGGCGTGTCGGTCCCTACGACTCGGTGGGAACAGTATATACGTCTATAACGTTATATATCCTAACCTAAGGCAACCTAACATCTCGGATATAACATTTGACAACATTCCAGGCGTGTTGGAACCCTACGTCTCGCTGGTAACATTATGTGCGTCTATAACGTTATATATGCTAACCTAAGTCAACCTAACATCTCGGATGCAATATTTGACAACATTCCTGGCCTGTCGAACCCTACATCTCGGAGTGAACAGCATATACGTCTATAACGTCATATATCCTAACCTAAGGCAACCTAACATCTCGGATGTAACATTTGACAACATTCCAGGCGTGTCGGTCCCTACGTCTCGGTGGTAACGTTACATGCGTCTATAACGTTATATATCCTAACCTAAGGCAACCTAACATCTCGGATGCAATATTTGACAACATTCCTGGCCTGTCGAACAATACTTCTCGGAGGGAACAGTATATACGTCTATAACGTTATATATCCTAACATAAGGCAACCTAACATCTCGGATGTAACATGTGACAACATTCCAGACATGTTGGTCCTACGTCTCGGTAGTAACATTATATGCGTCTATAACGTTATATATACTTATCTAAGGCAACCTAACATCTCGGATGCAATATTTGACAACATTCCTAGCCTGTCGAACCCTACGTCTCGGTGGTAACATTACATGCGTCTATAACGGTATATTTCCTGATCTAAGGCAACCTAACATCTCGGATGCAATATTTGACAACATTCCTGGCCTGTCGAACCCTACTTCTCGGAGGGAACAGTATATACGTCTATAACGTCACATATCCTAACCTAAGGCAACCTAACATCTCGGATGTAACATTTGACAACATTCCAGGCGTGTCGGTCCCTACGTCTCGGTGGTAATATTACATGCGTCTATAACGTTATATATCCTAACCTAAGGCAACCTAACATCTCGGATGCAATATTTGACAACATTCCTGGCCTGTCGAACCCTACTTCTCGGAGGGAACAGTATATACGTTTATAACGTTATATATCCTAACCTAAGGCAACCTAATATCTCGGATGTAACATTTGACAACATTCCAGGCATGTTGGTCCTACGTCTCGGTGGTAACATTATATGCGTCTATAACGTTATATATCCTTATCTAAGGCAACCTAACATCTCGGATGCAATATTTGACAACATTCCTAGCCTGTCGAACCCTACTTCTCGGAGGGAACAGTATATACGTCTATAACGTTATATATCCTAACCTAAGGCAACCTGACATCTCGGATGTAATATTCTACATCATTCCAGGCGTGTCGGACCCTACTTCTCGGAGGGAACAGCATATACGTCTATAACGTCATAAATCCTAACCTAAGGCAACCTAACATCTCGGATGTAACATTTGACAACATTCCAGGCGTGTCGGTCCCTACGTCTCGGTGGTAACGTTACATGCGTCTAGAACGTTATATCTCTTAACCTAAGGCAACCTAACATCTCGGATGCAATATTTGACAACATTCCTGGCCTGTCGAACCCTACTTCTCGGAGGGAACAGTATATACGTCTATAACGTCATATATCCTAACCTAAGGCAACCTAACATCTCGGATGTAACATTTGACAACATTCCAGGCATGTCGGTCCCTACGTCTCGGTGGTAACATTATATGCGTCTATAACGTTATATATCCTTATCTAAGGCAACCTAACATCTCGGATGCAATATTTGACAACATTCCTGGCCTGTCGAACCCTACTTCTCGGAGGGAACAGTATATACGTCTACAACGTCATATATCCTAACCTAAGGCAACCTAACATCTCGGATGTAACATTTGACAACATTCCAGGCATGTCGGTCCCTACGTCTCGGTGGTAACATTATATGCGTCTATAACGTTATATATCCTAACCTAAGGCCAACTAACATCTCGTATGTAATATTTGACAACATTCCTGACGTGTCGAACCCTACTTCTCGGTGGGAACAGTATATACGTCTATAACGTTATATATCCTAACCTAAGGCAACCTAACATCTCGGATATAACATTTGACAACATTCCAGGCGTGTTGGAACCCTACGTCTCGCTGGTAACATTACGTGCGTCTATAACGTTATATATGCTAACCTAAGGCAACCTAACATCTCGGATGCAATATTTGACAACATTCCTGGCCTGTCGAACCCTACTGCTCGGAGGGAACAGTATATACATCTATAACGGTATATATCCTAATCTAAGGCAACCTAACATCTCGGATGAAATATGTGACAACATTCCTGGCCTGTCGAACCCGACATCTCGGAAGGAACAGTATATACGTCTGTAACGTCATATATCCTAACCTAAGACAACCTAACATCCCGGATGTAACATTTGACAGCATTCCAGGCGTGTCGGTCCCTACGTCTCGGTGGTAACATTACATGCGTCTATAACGTTATATATCCTAACCTAAGGCAACCTAATATCTCGGATGCAATATTTGACAACATTCCTGGCCTGTCGAAACCTACATCTCGGAGGGAACAGCATATACATCTATAACGTCATATATCCTAGCCTAAGGCAACCTAACATCTCGGATGCAATATTTGACAACATTCCTGGCCTGTCGAACCCTACTTCTCGGAGGGAACAGTATATACGTCTATAACGTCATATATCCTAACCTAAGGCAACCTAACATCTCGGATGTAACATTTGACAACATTCCAGGCATGTCGGTCCCTACGTCTCGGTGGTAACATTATATGCGTCTATAACGTTATATATCCTTATCTAAGGCAACCTAACATCTCGGATGCAATATTTGACAACATTCCTGGCCTGTCGAACCCTACTTCTCGGAGGGAACAGTATATACGTCTACAACGTCATATATCCTAACCTAAGGCAACCTAACTTCTCGGATGTAACATTTGACAACATTCCAGGCATGTCGGTCCCTACGTCTCGGTGGTAACATTATATGCGTCTATAACGTTATATATCCTAACCTAAGGCCAACTAACATCTCGTATGTAATATTTGACAACATTCCTGACGTGTCGAACCCTACTTCTCGGTGGGAACAGTATATACGTCTATAACGTTATATATCCTAACCTAAGGCAACCTAACATCTCGGATATAACATTTGACAACATTCCAGGCGTGTTGGAACCCTACGTCTCGCTGGTAACATTACGTGCGTCTATAACGTTATATATGCTAACCTAAGGCAACCTAACATCTCGGATGCAATATTTGACAACATTCCTGGCCTGTCGAACCCTACTGCACGGAGGGAACAGTATATACATCTATAACGGTATATATCCTAATCTAAGGCAACCTAACATCTCGGATGAAATATGTGACAACATTCCTGGCCTGTCGAAACCTACTTCTCGGAGGGAACAGTATATACGTCTATAACGTTATATATCCTAACCTAAGGCAACCTGACATCTCGGATATATTATTCTACAACATTCCAGGCGTGTCGGACCCTACTTCTCGGTGAGAACATTATATGCGTCTATAACGTTGTATATCCTAACCTAAGGCAACCTAACATCTCGGATGCAATATTTGACAACATTCCTGGCCTGTCGAACCCTACTTCTCGGAGGGAACAGCATATACATCTATAACGTCATATATCCTAGCCTAAGGCAACCTAACATCTCGGATGTAACATTTGGCAACATTCCAGGCGTGTCGGTCCCTACGTCTCGGTGGTAACATTACATGCGTCTATAACGGTATATATCCTAATCTTAGGCAACCTAACATCTCGGATGTAACATTTTACCACATTCCAGGCGTGTCGGTCCCTACGTCTCGGTGGTAACATTACATGCGTCTATAACGTTATATATCCTAACCTAAGCCCAACTAACTTCTCGTATGTAATATTTGACAACATTCCTGGCGTGTCGAACCCTACTTCTCGGTGGGAACAGTATATACGTCTATAACGTTATATATCCTAACCTAAGGCAACCTAACATCTCGGATATAACATTTGACAACATTCCAGGCGTGTTGGAACCCTACGTCTCGCTGGTAACATTACGTGCGTCTATAACGTTATATATGCTAACCTAAGGCAACCTAACATCTCGGATGCAATATTTGACAACATTCCTGGCCTGTCGAACCCTACTGCTCGGAGGGAACAGTATATACATCTATAACGGTATATATCCTAATCTAAGGCAACCTAACATCTCGGATGAAATATGTGACAACATTCCTGGCCTGTCGAACCCGACATCTCGGAGGGAACAGTATATACGTCTGTAACGTCATATATCCTAACCTAAGACAACCTAACATCCCGGATGTAACATTTGACAGCATTCCAGGCGTGTCGGTCCCTACGTCTCGGTGGTAACATTACATGCGTCTATAACGTTATATATCCTAACCTAAGGCAACCTAATATCTCGGATGCAATATTTGACAACATTCCTGGCCTGTCGAAACCTACATCTCGGAGGGAACAGTATATACGTCTACAACGTCATATATCCTAACCTAAGGCAACCTAACATCTCGGATGTAACATTTGACAACATTCCAGGCATGTCGGTCCCTACGTCTCGGTGGTAACATTATATGCGTCTATAACGTTATATATCCTAACCTAAGGCCAACTAACATCTCGTATGTAATATTTGACAACATTCCTGACGTGTCGAACCCTACTTCTCGGTGGGAACAGTATATACGTCTATAACGTTATATATCCTAACCTAAGGCAACCTAACATCTCGGATACAACATTTGACAACATTCCAGGCGTGTTGGAACCCTACGTCTCGCTGGTAACATTACGTGCGTCTATAACGTTATATATGCTAACCTAAGGCAACCTAACATCTCGGATGCAATATTTGACAACATTCCTGGCCTGTCGAACCCTACTGCTCGGAGGGAACAGTATATACATCTATAACGGTATATATCCTAATCTAAGGCAACCTAACATCTCGGATGAAATATGTGACAACATTCCTGGCCTGTCGAACCCGACATCTCGGAAGGAACAGTATATACGTCTGTAACGTCATATATCCTAACCTAAGACAACGTAACATCCCGGATGTAACATTTGACAGCATTCCAGGCGTGTCGGTCCCTACGTCTCGGTGGTAACATTACATGCGTCTATAACGTTATATATCCTAACCTAAGGCAACCTAATATCTCGGATGCAATATTTGACAACATTCCTGGCCTGTCGAAACCTACATCTCGGAGGGAACAGCATATACATCTATAACGTCATATATCCTAGCCTAAGGCAACCTAACATCTCGGATGCAATATTTGACAACATTCCTGGCCTGTCGAACCCTACTTCTCGGAGGGAACAGTATATACGTCTATAACGTCATATATCCTAACCTAAGGCAACCTAACATCTCGGATGTAACATTTGACAACATTCCAGGCATGTCGGTCCCTACGTCTCGGTGGTAACATTATATGCGTCTATAACGTTATATATCCTTATCTAAGGCAACCTAACATCTCGGATGCAATATTTGACAACATTCCTGGCCTGTCGAACCCTACTTCTCGGAGGGAACAGTATATACGTCTACAACGTCATATATCCTAACCTAAGGCAACCTAACTTCTCGGATGTAACATTTGACAACATTCCAGGCATGTCGGTCCCTACGTCTCGGTGGTAACATTATATGCGTCTATAACGTTATATATCCTAACCTAAGGCCAACTAACATCTCGTATGTAATATTTGACAACATTCCTGACGTGTCGAACCCTACTTCTCGGTGGGAACAGTATATACGTCTATAACGTTATATATCCTAACCTAAGGCAACCTAACATCTCGGATATAACATTTGACAACATTCCAGGCGTGTTGGAACCCTACGTCTCGCTGGTAACATTACGTGCGTCTATAACGTTATATATGCTAACCTAAGGCAACCTAACATCTCGGATGCAATATTTGACAACATTCCTGGCCTGTCGAACCCTACTGCACGGAGGGAACAGTATATACATCTATAACGGTATATATCCTAATCTAAGGCAACCTAACATCTCGGATGAAATATGTGACAACATTCCTGGCCTGTCGAAACCTACATCTCGGAGGGAACAGCATATACATCTATAACGTCATATATCCTAACCTAAGGCAACCTAACATCTCGGATGTAACATTTGACAACATTCCAGGCGTGTCGGTCCCTACGTCTCGGTGGTAACGTTACATGCGTCTATAACGTTATATATCCTAACCTAAGGCAACCTAACATCTCGGATGCAATATTTGACAACATTCCTGGCCTGTCGAACAATACTTCTCGGAGGGAACAGTATATACGTCTATAACGTTATATATCCTAACCTAAGGCAACCTAACATCTCGGATGTGACATTTGACAACATTCCAGACATGTTGGTCCTACGTCTCGGTGGTAACATTATATGCGTCTATAACGTTATATATCCTTATCTAAGGCAACCTAACATCTCGGATGCAATATTTGACAACATTCCTGGCCTGTCGAACCCTACTTCTCGGAGGGAACAGTATATACGTCTATAACGTTATATATCCTAACCTAAGGCAACCTGACATCTCGGATATATTATTCTACAACATTCCAGGCGTGTCGGACCCTACTTCTCGGTGAGAACATTATATGCGTCTATAACGTTGTATATCCTAACCTAAGGCAACCTAACATCTCGGATGCAATATTTGACAACATTCCTGGCCTGTCGAACCCTACTTCTCGGAGGGAACAGCATATACATCTATAACGTCATATATCCTAGCCTAAGGCAACCTAACATCTCGGATGTAACATTTGGCAACATTCCAGGCGTGTCGGTCCCTACGTCTCGGTGGTAACATTACATGCGTCTATAACGGTATATATCCTAATCTTAGGCAACCTAACATCTCGGATGTAACATTTTACCACATTCCAGGCGTGTCGGTCCCTACGTCTCGGTGGTAACATTACATGCGTCTATAACGTTATATATCCTAACCTAAGCCCAACTAACTTCTCGTATGTAATATTTTACAACATTCCTGGCGTGTCGAACCCTACTTCTCGGTGGGAACAGTACATACGTCTATAACGTTATATATCCTAACCTAAGGCAACCTAACATCTCGGATATAACATTTGACAACATTCCAGGCGTGTTGGAACCCTACGTCTCGCTGGTAACATTACGTGCGTCTATAACGTTATATATGCTAACCTAAGGCAACCTAACATCTCGGATGCAATATTTGACAACATTCCTGGCCTGTCGAACCCTACTGCTCGGAGGGAACAGTATATACATCTATAACGGTATATATCCTAATCTAAGGCAACCTAACATCTCGGATGAAATATGTGACAACATTCCTGGCCTGTCGAACCCGACATCTCGGAGGGAACAGTATATACGTCTGTAACGTCATATATCCTAACCTAAGACAACCTAACATCCCGGATGTAACATTTGACAGCATTCCAGGCGTGTCGGTCCCTACGTCTCGGTGGTAACATTACATGCGTCTATAACGTTATATATCCTAACCTAAGGCAACCTAATATCTCGGATGCAATATTTGACAACATTCCTGGCCTGTCGAAACCTACATCTCGGAGGGAACAGTATATACGTCTACAACGTCATATATCCTAACCTAAGGCAACCTAACATCTCGGATGTAACATTTGACAACATTCCAGGCATGTCGGTCCCTACGTCTCGGTGGTAACATTATATGCGTCTATAACGTTATATATCCTAACCTAAGGCCAACTAACATCTCGTATGTAATATTTGACAACATTCCTGACGTGTCGAACCCTACTTCTCGGTGGGAACAGTATATACGTCTATAACGTTATATATCCTAACCTAAGGCAACCTAACATCTCGGATATAACATTTGACAACATTCCAGGCGTGTTGGAACCCTACGTCTCGCTGGTAACATTACGTGCGTCTATAACGTTGTATATGCTAACCTAAGGCAACCTAACATCTCGGATGCAATATTTGACAACATTCCTGGCCTGTCGAACCCTACTGCTCGGAGGGAACAGTATATACATCTATAACGGTATATATCCTAATCTAAGGCAACCTAACATCTCGGATGAAATATGTGACAACATTCCTGGCCTGTCGAACCCGACATCTCGGAAGGAACAGTATATACGTCTGTAACGTCATATATCCTAACCTAAGACAACCTAACATCCCGGATGTAACATATGACAGCATTCCAGGCGTGTCGGTCCCTACGTCTCGGTGGTAACATTACATGCGTCTATAACGTTATATATCCTAACCTAAGGCAACCTAATATCTCGGATGCAATATTTGACAACATTCCTGGCCTGTCGAAACCAACATCTCGGAGGGAACAGCATATACATCTATAACGTCATATATCCTAGCCTAAGGCAACCTAACATCTCGGATGTAACATTTGACAACATTCCAGGCGTGTCGGTCCCTACGTCTCGGTGGTAACATTACATGCGTCTATAACGGTATATATCCTAATCTTAGGCAACCTAACATCTCGGATGTAACATTTTACCACATTCCAGGCGTGTCGGTCCCTACGACTCGGTGGGAACAGTATATACGTCTATAACGTTGTATATCCTAACCTAAGGCAACCTAACATCTCGGATGCAATATTTGACAACATTCCTGGCCTGTCGAACCCTACTTCTCGGAGAGAACAGCATATACATCTATAACGTCATATATCCTAGCCTAAGGCAACCTAACATCTCGGATGTAACATTTGACAACATTCCAGGCGTGTCGGTCCCTACGTCTCGGTGGTAACGTTACATGCGTCTATAACGTTATATATCCTAACCTAAGGCAACCTAACATCTCGGATGCAATATTTGACAACATTCCTGGCCTGTCGAACAATACTTCTCGGAGGGAACAGTATATACGTCTATAACGTTATATATCCTAACCTAAGGCAACCTAACATCTCGGATGTAACATTTGACAACATTCCAGACATGTTGGTCCTACGTCTCGGTTGTAACATTATATGCGTCTATAACGTTATATATCCTTATCTAAGGCAACCTAACATCTCGGATGCAATATTTGACAACATTCCTAGCCTGTCGAACCCTACTTCTCGGAGGGAACAGTATATACGTCTATAACGTTATATATCCTAACCTAAGGCAACCTGACATCTCGGATGTAATATTCTACATCATTCCAGGCGTGTCGGACCCTACTTCTCGGAGGGAACAGCATATACGTCTATAACGTCATAAATCCTAACCTAAGGCAACCTAACATCTCGGATGTAACATTTGACAACATTCCAGGCGTGTCGGTCCCTACGTCTCGGTGGTAACGTTACATGCGTCTAGAACGTTATATCTCTTAACCTAAGGCAACCTAACATCTCGGATGCAATATTTGACAACATTCCTGGCCTGTCGAACCCTACTTCTCGGAGGGAACAGTATATACGTCTATAACGTCATATATCCTAACCTAAGGCAACCTAACATCTCGGATGTAACATTTGACAACATTCCAGGCATGTCGGTCCCTACGTCTCGGTGGTAACATTATATGCGTCTATAACGTTATATATCCTTATCTAAGGCAACCTAACATCTCGGATGCAATATTTGACAACATTCCTGGCCTGTCGAACCCTACTTCTCGGAGGGAATAGTATATACGTCTACAACGTCATATATCCTAACCTAAGGCAACCTAACATCTCGGATGTAACATTTGACAACATTCCAGGCATGTCGGTCCCTACGTCTCGGTGGTAACATTATATACGTCTATAACGTTATATATCCTAACCTAAGGCCAACTAACATCTCGTATGTAATATTTGACAACATTCCTGACGTGTCGAACCCTACTTCTCGGTGCGAACAGTATATACGTCTATAATGTTATATATCCTAACCTAAGGCAACCTAACATACTCGGATATAACATTTGACAACATTCCAGGCGTGTTGGAACCTTACGTCTCGCTGGTAACATTACGTGCGTCTATAACGTTATATATGCTAACCTAAGGCAACCTAACATCTCGGATGCAATATTTGACAACATTCCTGGCCTGTCGAACCCTACTGCTCGGAGGGAACAGTATATACATCTATAACGGTATATATCCTAATCTAAGGCAACCTAACATCTCGGATGAAATATGTGACAACATTCCTGGCCTGTCGAACCCGACATCTCGGAAGGAACAGTATATACGTCTGTAACGTCATATATCCTAACCTAAGACAACCTAACATCCCGGATGTAACATTTGACAGCATTCCAGGCGTGTCGGTCCCTACGTCTCGGTGGTAACATTACATGCGTCTATAACGTTATATATCCTAACCTAAGGCAACCTAATATCTCGGATGCAATATTTGACAACATTCCTGGCCTGTCGAAACCTACATCTCGGAGGGAACAGCATATACATCTATAACGTCATATATCCTAGCCTAAGGCAACCTAACATCTCGGATGTAACATTTGACAACATTCCAGGCGTGTCGGTCCCTACGTCTCGGTGGTAACATTACATGCGTCTATAACGGTATATATCCTAATCTTAGGCAACCTAACATCTCGGATATAACATTTGACAACATTCCAGGCGTGTTGGAACCCTACGTCTCGCTGGTAACATTACGTGCGTCTATAACGTTATATATGCTAACCTAAGGCAACCTAACATCTCGGATGCAATATTTGACAACATTCCTGGCCTGTCGAACCCTACTTCTCGGAGTGAACAGCATATACGTTTATAACGTCATATATCCTAACCTAAGGCAACCTAACATCACGGATGTAACATTTGACAACATTCCAGGCGTGTCGGTCCCTACGTCTCGGTGGTAACGTTACATGCGTCTATAACGTTATATATCCTAACCTAAGGCAACCTAACATCTCGGATGCAATATTTGACAACATTCCTGGCCTGTCGAACAATACTTCTCGGAGGGAACAGTATATACGTCTATAACGTTATATATCCTAACCTAAGGCAACCTAACATCTCGGATGTAACATTTGACAACATTCCAGACATGTTGGTCCTACGTCTCGGTGGTAACATTATATGCGTCTATAACGTTATATATCCTTATCTAAGGCAACCTAACATCTCGGATGCAATATTTGACAACATTCCTGGCCTGTCGAACCCTACTTCTCGGAGGGAACAGTATATACGTCTATAACGTTATATATCCTAACCTAAGGCAACCTGACATCTCGGATATATTATTCTACAACATTCCAGGCGTGTCGGACCCTACTTCTCGGTGAGAACATTATATGCGTCTATAACGTTGTATATCCTAACCTAAGGCAACCTAACATCTCGGATGCAATATTTGACAACATTCCTGGCCTGTCGAACCCTACTTCTCGGAGGGAACAGCATATACATCTATAACGTCATATATCCTAGCCTAAGGCAACCTAACATTTCGGATGTAACATTTGACAACATTCCAGGCGTGTCGGTCCCTACGTCTCGGTGGTAACATTACATGCGTCTATAACGGTATATATCCTAATCTTAGGCAACCTAACATCTCGGATGTAACATTTTACCACATTCCAGGAGTGTCGGTCCCTACGTCTCGGTGGTAACATTACATGCGTCTATAACGTTATATATCCTAACCTAAGGCAACCTAATATCTCGGATGCAATATTTAACAACATTCCTGGCCTGTCGAACCCTACATCTCGGAGGGAACAGCATATACATCTATAACGTCATATATCCTAGCCTAAGGCAACGTAACATCTCGGATGTAACATTTGACAACATTCCAGGCGTGTCGGTCCCTACGTCTCGGTGGTAACATTACATGCGTCTATAACGGTATATATCCTAATCTTAGGCAACCTAACATCTCGGATGTAACATTTTACCACATTCCAGGCGTGTCGGTCCCTACGACTCGGTGGGAACAGTATATACGTCTATAACGTTATATATCCTAACCTAAGGCAACCTAACATCTCGGATATAACATTTGACAACATTCCAGGCGTGTTGGAACCCTACGTCTCGCTGGTAACATTATGTGCGTCTATAACGTTATATATGCTAACCTAAGGCAACCTAACATCTCGGATGCAATATTTGACAACATTACTGGCCTGTCGAACCCTACTTCTCGGAGTGAATAGCATATACGTCTATAACGTCATATATCCTAACCTAAGGCAACCTAACATCTCGGATGTAACATTTGACAACATTCCAGGCGTGTCGGTCCCTACGTCTCGGTGGTAACGTTACATGCGTCTATAACGTTATATATCCTAACCTAAGGCAACCTAACATCTCGGATGCAATATTTGACAACATTCCTGGCCTGTCGAACAATACTTCTCGGAGGGAACAGTATATACGTCTATAACGTTATATATCCTAACCTAAGGCAACCTAACATCTCGGATGTAACATGTGACAACATTCCAGACATGTTGGTCCTACGTCTCGGTGGTAACATTATATGCGTCTATAACGTTATATATCCTTATCTAAGGCAACCTAACATCTCGGATGCAATATTTGACAACATTCCTAGCCTGTCGAACCCTACGTCTCGGTGGTAACATTACATGCGTCTATAACGGTATATTTCCTGATCTAAGGCAACCTAACATCTCGGATGCAATATTTGACAACATTCCTGGCCTGTCGAACCCTACTTCTCGGAGGGAACAGTATATACGTCTATAACGTCACATATCCTAACCTAAGGCAACCTAACATCTCGGATGTAACATTTGACAACATTCCAGGCGTGTCGGTCCCTACGTCTCGGTGGTAATATTACATGCGTCTATAACGTTATATATCCTAACCTAAGGCAACCTAACATCTCGGATGCAATATTTGACAACATTCCTGGCCTGTCGAACCCTACTTCTCGGAGGGAACAGTATATACGTTTATAACGTTATATATCCTAACCTAAGGCAACCTGACATCTCGGATATATTATTCTACAACATTCCAGGCGTGTCGGACCCTACTTCTCGGTGGGAACATTATATGAGTATATAACGTTGTATATCCTAATCTAAGGCAACCTATTATCTCAGACGTAATATTTTACAATATTCCTCGCGTGTCGGTGCATACTTTTCGGTGGGAATATTATATGCGTCCATAACGGTCGATATCGTAATCTAAGGCAATCTAACATCTCGGATGCAATATTCTACAACCTTCCAGGCGTGTCGGAGCCTACTTCTCGGTGGTAACATTATATGCGTCTATAACGTTGCATATCCTAATCTAAGGCAACCTAACATCTCGGATGCAATATTTGACAACATTCCTTGCCTGTCGAACCCTACTTCTCGGAAGGGAACAGTATGTACGTCTATAACGTTATATATCCTAACCTAAGGCAACCTAACATCTCGGATGTAATATTCTACAACCTTCCAGGCGTGTCGGACCCTACTTTTCGATGGTAACATTATATGCGTCTATAACGTTGCATATCCTAATCTAAGGCAACCTAGCATCTCGGATGCAATATTTGACAACATTCCTGGCCTGTGGAACCCGACATATCGCTGGTAACATTACGTGCGTCTATAACGTTATATATGCTAACCTAAGGCAACCTAACATCTCGGATGCAATATTTGACAACATTCCTGGCCTGTCGAACCCTACATCTCGGAGGGAACAGCATATACGTCTATAACGTCATATATCCGAACCTAAGGCAACCTAACATCTCGGATGTAACATTTGACAACTTTCCAGGCGTGTCGGTCCCTACGTCTCGGTGGTAACGTTACATGCGTCTATAACGTTATATATCCTAACCTAAGGCAACCTAACATCTCGGATGCAATATTTGACAACATTCCTGGCCTGTCGAACAATACTTCTCGGAGGGAACAGTATATACGTCTATAACGTTATATATCCTAACCTAAGGCAACCTGACATCTCGGATATATTATTCTACAACATTCCAGGCGTGTCGGACCCTACTTCTCGGTGGGAACATTATATGCGTCTATAACGTTGTATATCCTTACCTAAGGCAACCTAACATCTCGGATGCAATATTTGACAACATTCCTGGCCTGTCGAACCCTACTTCTCGGAGGGAACAGCATATACATCTATAACGTCATATATCCTAGCCTAAGGCAACCTAACATCTCGGATGTAACATTTGACAACATTCCAGGCGTGTCGGTCCCTACGTCTCGGTGGTAACACTACATGCGTCTATAACGGTATATATCCTAATCTTAGGCAACCTAACATCTCGGATGTAACATTTTACCACATTCCAGGCGTGTCGGTCCCTACGTCTCGGTGGTAACATTACCAGCGTCTATAACGATATATATCCTAACCTAAGGCCAACTAACATCTCGTATGTAATACTTGACAACATTCCTGGCGTGTCGAACCCTACTTCTCGGTGGGAACAGTATATACGTCTATAACGTTATATATCCTAACCTAACGCAACCTAACATCTCGGATATAACATTTGACAACATTCCAGGCGTGTTGGAACCCTACGTCTCGCTGGTAACATTACGTGCGTCTATAACGTCATATATGCTAACCTAAGGCAACCTAACATTTCGGATGCAATATTTGACAACATTCCTGGCCTGTCGAACCCTACTTCTCGGAGGGAACAGTATATACGTCTACAACGTCATATATCCTAACCTAAGGCAACCTAACATCTCGGATGTAACATTTGACAACATTCCAGGCATGTCGGTCCCTACGTCTCGGTGGTAACATTATATGCGTCTATAACGTTATATATCCTAACCTAAGGCCAACTAACATCTCGTATGTAATATTTGACAACATTCCTGACGTGTCGAACCCTACTTCTCGGTGGGAACAGTATATACGTCTATAATGTTATATATCCTAACCTAAGGCAACCTAACATCTCGGATATAACATTTGACAACATTCCAGGCGTGTTGGAACCCTACGTCTCGCTGGTAACATTACGTGCGTCTATAACGTTATATATGCTAACCTAAGGCAACCTAACATCTCGGATGCAATATTTGACAACATTCCTGGCCTGTCGAACCCTACTGCTCGGAGGGAACAGTATATACATCTATAACGGTATATATCCTAATCTAAGGCAACCTAACATCTCGGATGAAATATGTGACAACATTCCTGGCCTGTCGAACCCGACATCTCGGAAGGAACAGTATATACGTCTGTAACGTCATATATCCTAACCTAAGACAACCTAACATCCCGGATGTAACATTTGACAGCATTCCAGGCGTGTCGGTCCCTACGTCTCGGTGGTAACATTACATGCGTCTATAACGTTATATATCCTAACCTAAGGCAACCTAATATCTCGGATGCAATATTTGACAACATTCCTGGCCTGTCGAAACCTACATCTCGGAGGGAACAGCATATACATCTATAACGTCATATATCCTAGCCTAAGGCAACCTAACATCTCGGATGTAACATTTGACAACATTCCAGGCGTGTCGGTCCCTACGTCTCGGTGGTAACATTACATGCGTCTATAACGGTATATATCCTAATCTTAGGCAACCTAACATCTCGGATGTAACATTTTACCACATTCCAGGCGTGTCGGTCCCTACGACTCGGTGGGAACAGTATATACGTCTATAACGTTATATATCCTAACCTAAGGCAACCTAACATCTCGGATATAACATTTGACAACATTCCAGGCGTGTTGGAACCCTACGTCTCGCTGGTAACATTACGTGCGTCTATAACGTTATATATGCTAACCTAAGGCAACCTAACATCTCGGATGCAATATTTGACAACATTCCTGGCCTGTCGAACCCTACTTCTCGGAGTGAACAGCATATACGTTTATAACGTCATATATCCTAACCTAAGGCAACCTAACATCTCGGATGTAACATTTGACAACATTCCAGGCGTGTCGGTCCCTACGTCTCGGTGGTAACGTTACATGCGTCTATAACGTTATATATCCTAACCTAAGGCAACCTAACATCTCGGATGCAATATTTGACAACATTCCTGGCCTGTCGAACAATACTTCTCGGAGGGAACAGTATATACGTCTATAACGTTATATATCCTAACCTAAGGCAACCTAACATCTCGGATGTAACATTTGACAACATTCCAGACATGTTGGTCCTACGTCTCGGTGGTAACATTATATGCGTCTATAACGTTATACATCCTTATCTAAGGCAACCTAACATCTCGGATGCAATATTTGACAACATTCCTGGCCTGTCGAACTCTACTTCTCGGAGGGAACAGTATATACGTCTATAACGTTATATATCCTAACCTAAGGCAACCTGACATCTCGGATATATTATTCTACAACATTCCAGGCGTGTCGGACCCTACTTCTCGGTGAGAACATTATATGCGTCTATAACGTTGTATATCCTAACCTAAGGCAACCTAACATCTCGGATGCAATATTTGACAACATTCCTGGCCTGTCGAACCCTACTTCTCGGAGGGAACAGCATATACATCTACAACGTCATATATCCTAGCCTAAGGCAACCTAACATCTCGGATGTAACATTTGACAACATTCCAGGCGTGTTGGTCCCTACGTCTCGGTGGTAACATTACATGCGTCTATAACGGTATATATCCTAATCTTAGGCAACCTAACATCTCGGATGTAACATTTTACCACATTCCAGGCGTGTCGGTCCCTACGTCTCGGTGGTAACATTACATGCGTCTATAACGTTATATATCCTAACCTAAGCCCAACTAACTTCTCGTATGTAATATTTGACAACATTCCTGGCGTGTCGAACCCTACTTCTCGGTGGGAACAGTATATACGTCTATAACGTTATATATCCTAACCTAAGGCAACCTAACATCTCGGATATAACATTTGACAACATTCCAGGCGTGTTGGAACCCTACGTCTCGCTGGTAACATTACGTGCGTCTATAACGTTATATATGCTAACCTAAGGCAACCTAACATCTCGGATGCAATATTTGACAACATTCCTGGCCTGTCGAACCCTACTGCTCGGAGGGAACAGTATATACATCTATAACGGTATATATCCTAATCTAAGGCAACCTAACATCTCGGATGAAATATGTGACAACATTCCTGGCCTGTCGAACCCGACATCTCGGAGGGAACAGTATATACGTCTGTAACGTCATATATCCTAACCTAAGACAACCTAACATCCCGGATGTAACATTTGACAGCATTCCAGGCGTGTCGGTCCCTACGTCTCGGTGGTAACATTACATGCGTCTATAACGTTATATATCCTAACCTAAGGCAACCTAATATCTCGGATGCAATATTTAACAACATTCCTGGCCTGTCGAACCCTACATCTCGGAGGGAACAGCATATACATCTATAACGTCATATATCCTAGTCTAAGGCAACGTAACATCTCGGATGTAACATTTGACAACATTCCAGGCGTGTCGGTCCCTACGTCTCGGTGGTAACATTACATGCGTCTATAACGGTATATATCCTAATCTTAGGCAACCTAACATCTCGGATGTAACATTTTACCACATTCCAGGCGTGTCGGTCCCTACGACTCGGTGGGAACAGTATATACGTCTATAACGTTATATATCCTAACCTAAGGCAACCTAACATCTCGGATATAACATTTGACAACATTCCAGGCGTGTTGGAACCCTACGTCTCGCTGGTAACATTATGTGCGTCTATAACGTTATATATGCTAACCTAAGGCAACCTAACATCTCGGATGCAATATTTGACAACATTCCTGGCCTGTCGAACCCTACTTCTCGGAGTCAACAGCATATACGTCTATAACGTCATATATCCTGACCTAAGGCAACCTAACATCTCGGATGTAACATTTGACAACATTCCAGGCGTGTCGGTCCCTACGTCTCGGTGGTAACGTTACATGCGTCTATAACGTTATATATCCTAACCTAAGGCAACCTAACATCTCGGATGCAATATTTGACAACATTCCTGGCCTGTCGAACAATACTTCTCGGAGGGAACAGTATATACGTCTATAACGTTATATATCCTAACCTAAGGCAACCTAACATCTCGGATGTGACATGTGACAACATTCCATACATGTTGGTCCTACGTCTCGGTGGTAACATTATATGCTTCTATAACGTTATATATCCTTATCTAAGGCAACCTAACATCTCGGATGCAAGATTTGACAACATTCCTAGCCTGTCGAACCCTACGTCTCGGTGGTAACATTACATGCGTCTATAACGGTATATTTGCTGATCTAAGGCAACCTAACATCTCGGATGCAATATTTGACAACATTCCTGGCCTGTCGAACCCTACTTCTCGGAGGGAACAGTATATACGTCTATAACGTCACATATCCTAACCTAAGGCAACCTAACATCTCGGATGTAACATTTGACAACATTCCAGGCGTGTCGGTCCTTACGTCTCGGTGGTAATATTACATGCGTCTATAACGTTATATATCCTAACCTAAGGCAACCTAACATCTCGGATGCAATGTTTGACAACATTCCTGGCCTGTCGAACCCTACTTCTCGGAGGGAACAGTATATACGTTTATAACGTTATATATCCTAACCTAAGGCAACCTGACATCTCGGATATATTATTCTACAACATTCCAGGCGTGTCGGTCCCTACTTCTCGGTGGGAACATTATATGAGTATATAACGTTGTATATCCTAATCTAAGGCAACCTATTATCTCAGACGTAATATTTTACAATATTCCTCGCGTGTCGGTGCATACTTTTCGGTGGGAATATTATATGCGTCCATAACGGTCGATATCGTAATCTAAGGCAATCTAACATCTCGGATGCAATATTCTACAACCTTCCAGGCGTGTCGGAGCCTACTTCTCGGTGGTAACATTATATGCGTCTATAACGTTGCATATCCTAATCTAAGGCAACCTAACATCTCGGATGCAATATTTGACAACATTCCTTGCCTGTCGAACCCTACTTCTCGGAAGGGAACAGTATGTACGTCTATAACGTTATATATCCTAACCTAAGGCAACCTAACATCTCGGATATAACATTTGACAACATTCCAGGCGTGTTGGAACCCTACGTCTCGCTGGTAACATTACGTGCGTCTATAACGTTATATATGCTAACCTAAGGCAACCTAACATCTCGGATGCAATATTTGACAACATTCCTGGCCTGTCGAACCCTACTGCTCGGAGGGAACAGTATATACATCTATAACGGTATATATCCTAATCTAAGGCAACATAACATCTCGGATGAAATATGTGACAACATTCCTGGCCTGTCGAACCCGACATCTCGGAAGGAACAGTATATACGTCTGTAACGTCATATATCCTAACCTAAGACAACCTAACATCCCGGATGTAACATTTGACAGCATTCCAGGCGTGTCGGTCCCTACGTCTCGGTGGTAACATTACATGCGTCTATAACGTTATATATCCTAACCTAAGGCAACCTAATATCTCGGATGCATTATTTGACAACATTCCTGGCCTGTCGAAACCTACATCTCGGAGGGAACAGCATATACATCTATAACGTCATATATCCTAGCCTAAGGCAACCTAACATCTCGGATGTAACATTTGACAACATTCCAGGCGTGTCGGTCCCTACGTCTCGGTGGTAACATTACATGCGTCTATAACGGTATATATCCTAATCTTAGGCAACCTAACATCTCGGATGTAACATTTTACCACATTCCAGGCGTGTCGGTCCCTACGACTCGGTGGGAACAGTATATACGTCTATAACGTTATATATCCTAACCTAAGGCAACCTAACATCTCGGATATAACATTTGACAACATTCCAGGCGTGTTGGAACCCTACGTCTCGCTGGTAACATTACGTGCGTCTATAACGTTACATATGCTAACCTAAGGCAACCTAACATCTCGGATGCAATATTTGACAACATTCCTGGCCAGTCGAACCCTACTTCTCGGAGTGAACAGCATATACGTTTATAACGTCATATATCCTAACCTAAGGCAACCTAACATCTCGGATGTAACATTTGACAACATTCCAGGCGTGTCGGTCCCTAGGTCTCGGTGGTAACGTTACATGCGTCTATAACGTTATATATCCTAACCTAAGGCAACCTAACATCTCGGATGCAATATTTGACAACATTTCTGGCCTGTCGAACAATACTTCTCGGAGGGAACAGTATATACGTCTATAACGTTATATATCCTAACCTAAGGCAACCTAACATCTTGGATGTAACATTTGACAGCATTCCAGGCGTGTCGGTCGCTACGTCTCGCTGGTAACATTACGTGCGTCTATAACGTCATATATGCTAACTTAAGGCAACCTAACATTTCGGATGCAATATTTGATAACATTCCTGGCCTGTCGAACCCTACTGCTCGGAGGGAACAGTATATACATCTATAACGGTATATATCCTAATCTAAGGCAACCTAACATCTCGGATGAAATATGTGACAACATTCCTGGCCTGTCGAACCCTACTTCTCGGAGGGAACAGTATATACGTCTATAACGTTATATATCCTAACCTAAGGCAACCTGACATCTCGGATATATTATTCTACAACATTCCAGGCGTGTCGGACCCTACTTCTCGGTGAGAACATTATATGCGTCTATAACGTTGTATATCCTAACCTAAGGCAACCTAACATCTCGGATGCAATATTTGACAGCATTCCTGGCCTGTCGAACCCTACTTCTCGGAGGGAACAGCATATACATCTATAACGTCATATATCCTAGCCTAAGGCAACCTAACATCTCGGATGTAACATTTGACAACATTCCAGACATGTTGGTCCTACGTCTCGGTGGTAACATTATATGCGTCTATAACGTTATATATCCTTATCTAAGGCAACCTAACATCTCGGATGCAATATTTGACAACATTCCTAGCCTGTCGAACCCTACGTCTCGGTGGTAACATTACATGCGTCTATAACGGTATATTTCCTGATCTAAGGCAACCTAACATCTCGGATGCAATATTTGACAACATTCCTGGCCTGTCGAACCCTACTTCTCGGAGGGAACAGTATATACGTCTATAACGTCACATATCCTAACCTAAGGCAACCTAACATCTCGGATGTAACATTTGACAACATTCCAGGCGTGTCGGTCCCTACGTCTCGGTGGTAATATTACATGCGTCTATAACGTTATATATCCTAACCTAAGGCAACCTAACATCTCGGATGCAATATTTGACAACATTCCTGGCCTGTCGAACCCTACTTCTCGGAGGGAACAGTATATACGTTTATAACGTTATATATCCTAACCTAAGGCAACCTGACATCTCGGATATATTATTCTACAACATTCCAGGCGTGTCGGACCCTACTTCTCGGTGGGAACATTATATGAGTATATAACGTTGTATATCCTAATCTAAGGCAACCTATTATCTCAGACGTAATATTTTACAATATTCCTCGCGTGTCGGTGCATACTTTTCGGTGGGAATATTATATGCGTCCATAACGGTCGATATCGTAATCTAATGCAATCTAACATCTCGGATGCAATATTCTACAACCTTCCAGGCGTGTCGGAGCCTACTTCTCGGTGGTAACATTATATGCGTCTATAACGTTGCATATCCTAATCTAAGGCAACCTAACATCTCGGATGCAATATTTGACAACATTCCTGGCCTGTCGAACCCTACTTCTCGGAGGGAACAGCATATACATCTATAACGTCATATATCCTAGCCTAAGGCAACCTAACATCTCGGATGTCACATTTGACAACATTCCAGGCGTGTCGGTCCCTACGTCTCGGTGGTAACATTACATGCGTCTATAACGGTATATATCCTAATTTTAGGCAACCTAACATCTCGGATGTAACATTTTACCACATTCTAGGCGTGTCGGTCCCTACGTCTCGGTGGTAACATTACCAGCGTCTATAACGTTATATATCCTAACCTAAGGCCAACTAACATCTCGTATGTAATATTTGACAACATTCCTGGCGTGTCGAACCCTACTTCTCGGTGGGAACAGTATATACGTCTATAACGTTATATATCCTAACCTAACGCAACCTAACATCTCGGATATAACATTTGACAACATTCCAGGCGTGTTGGAACCCTACGTCTCGCTGGTAACATTACGTGCGTCTATAACGTTATATATGCTAACCTAAGGCAACCTAACATCTCGGATGCAATATTTGACAACATTCCTGGCCTGTCGAACCCTACTGCTCGGAGGGAACAGTATATACATCTATAACGGTATATATCCTAATCTAAGGCAACCTAACATCTCGGATGAAATATGTGACAACATTCCTGGCCTGTCGAACCCGACATCTCGGAGGGAACAGTATATACGTCTGTAACGTCATATATCCTAACCTAAGACAACCTAACATCCCGGATGTAACATTTGACAGCATTCCAGGCGTGTCGGTCCCTACGTCTCGGTGGTAACATTACATGCGTCTATAACGTTATATATCCTAACCTAAGGCAACCTAATATCTCGGATGCAATATTTAACAACATTCCTGGCCTGTCGAACCCTACATCTCGGAGGGAACAGCATATACATCTATAACGTCATATATCCTAGTCTAAGGCAACGTAACATCTCGGATGTAACATTTGACAACATTCCAGGCGTGTCGGTCCCTACGTCTCGGTGGTAACATTACATGCGTCTATAACGGTATATATCCTAATCTTAGGCAACCTAACATCTCGGATGTAACATTTTACCACATTCCAGGCGTGTCGGTCCCTACGACTCGGTGGGAACAGTATATACGTCTATAACGTTATATATCCTAACCTAAGGCAACCTAACATCTCGGATATAACATTTGACAACATTCCAGGCGTGTTGGAACCCTACGTCTCGCTGGTAACATTATGTGCGTCTATAACGTTATATATGCTAACCTAAGGCAACCTAACATCTCGGATGCAATATTTGACAACATTCCTGGCCTGTCGAACCCTACTTCTCGGAGTCAACAGCATATACGTCTATAACGTCATATATCCTGACCTAAGGCAACCTAACATCTCGGATGTAACATTTGACAACATTCCAGGCGTGTCGGTCCCTACGTCTCGGTGGTAACGTTACATGCGTCTATAACGTTATATATCCTAACCTAAGGCAACCTAACATCTCGGATGCAATATTTGACAACATTCCTGGCCTGTCGAACAATACTTCTCGGAGGGAACAGTATATACGTCTATAACGTTATATATCCTAACCTAAGGCAACCTAACATCTCGGATGTGACATGTGACAACATTCCATACATGTTGGTCCTACGTCTCGGTGGTAACATCATATGCTTCTATAACGTTATATATCCTTATCTAAGGCAACCTAACATCTCGGATGCAAGATTTGACAACATTCCTAGCCTGTCGAACCCTACGTCTCGGTGGTAACATTACATGCGTCTATAACGGTATATTTGCTGATCTAAGGCAACCTAACATCTCGGATGCAATATTTGACAACATTCCTGGCCTGTCGAACCCTACTTCTCGGAGGGAACAGTATATACGTCTATAACGTCACATATCCTAACCTAAGGCAACCTAACATCTCGGATGTAACATTTGACAACATTCCAGGCGTGTCGGTCCTTACGTCTCGGTGGTAATATTACATGCGTCTATAACGTTATATATCCTAACCTAAGGCAACCTAACATCTCGGATGCAATGTTTGACAACATTCCTGGCCTGTCGAACCCTACTTCTCGGAGGGAACAGTATATACGTTTATAACGTTATATATCCTAACCTAAGGCAACCTGACATCTCGGATATATTATTCTACAACATTCCAGGCGTGTCGGTCCCTACTTCTCGGTGGGAACATTATATGAGTATATAACGTTGTATATCCTAATCTAAGGCAACCTATTATCTCAGACGTAATATTTTACAATATTCCTCGCGTGTCGGTGCATACTTTTCGGTGGGAATATTATATGCGTCCATAACGGTCGATATCGTAATCTAAGGCAATCTAACATCTCGGATGCAATATTCTACAACCTTCCAGGCGTGTCGGAGCCTACTTCTCGGTGGTAACATTATATGCGTCTATAACGTTGCATATCCTAATCTAAGGCAACCTAACATCTCGGATGCAATATTTGACAACATTCCTTGCCTGTCGAACCCTACTTCTCGGAAGGGAACAGTATGTACGTCTATAACGTTATATATCCTAACCTAAGGCAACCTAACATCTCGGATATAACATTTGACAACATTCCAGGCGTGTTGGAACCCTACGTCTCGCTGGTAACATTACGTGCGTCTATAACGTTATATATGCTAACCTAAGGCAACCTAACATCTCGGATGCAATATTTGACAACATTCCTGGCCTGTCGAACCCTACTGCTCGGAGGGAACAGTATATACATCTATAACGGTATATATCCTAATCTAAGGCAACATAACATCTCGGATGAAATATGTGACAACATTCCTGGCCTGTCGAACCCGACATCTCGGAAGGAACAGTATATACGTCTGTAACGTCATATATCCTAACCTAAGACAACCTAACATCCCGGATGTAACATTTGACAGCATTCCAGGCGTGTCGGTCCCTACGTCTCGGTGGTAACATTACATGCGTCTATAACGTTATATATCCTAACCTAAGGCAACCTAATATCTCGGATGCATTATTTGACAACATTCCTGGCCTGTCGAAACCTACATCTCGGAGGGAACAGCATATACATCTATAACGTCATATATCCTAGCCTAAGGCAACCTAACATCTCGGATGTAACATTTGACAACATTCCAGGCGTGTCGGTCCCTACGTCTCGGTGGTAACATTACATGCGTCTATAACGGTATATATCCTAATCTTAGGCAACCTAACATCTCGGATGTAACATTTTACCACATTCCAGGCGTGTCGGTCCCTACGACTCGGTGGGAACAGTATATACGTCTATAACGTTATATATCCTAACCTAAGGCAACCTAACATCTCGGATATAACATTTGACAACATTCCAGGCGTGTTGGAACCCTACGTCTCGCTGGTAACATTACGTGCGTCTATAACGTTACATATGCTAACCTAAGGCAACCTAACATCTCGGATGCAATATTTGACAACATTCCTGGCCAGTCGAACCCTACTTCTCGGAGTGAACAGCATATACGTTTATAACGTCATATATCCTAACCTAAGGCAACCTAACATCTCGGATGTAACATTTGACAACATTCCAGGCGTGTCGGTCCCTAGGTCTCGGTGGTAACGTTACATGCGTCTATAACGTTATATATCCTAACCTAAGGCAACCTAACATCTCGGATGCAATATTTGACAACATTTCTGGCCTGTCGAACAATACTTCTCGGAGGGAACAGTATATACGTCTATAACGTTATATATCCTAACCTAAGGCAACCTAACATCTTGGATGTAACATTTGACAGCATTCCAGGCGTGTCGGTCGCTACGTCTCGCTGGTAACATTACGTGCGTCTATAACGTCATATATGCTAACCTAAGGCAACCTAACATTTCGGATGCAATATTTGATAACATTCCTGGCCTGTCGAACCCTACTGCTCGGAGGGAACAGTATATACATCTATAACGGTATATATCCTAATCTAAGGCAACCTAACATCTCGGATGAAATATGTGACAACATTCCTGGCCTGTCGAACCCTACTTCTCGGAGGGAACAGTATATACGTCTATAACGTTATATATCCTAACCTAAGGCAACCTGACATCTCGGATATATTATTCTACAACATTCCAGGCGTGTCGGACCCTACTTCTCGGTGAGAACATTATATGCGTCTATAACGTTGTATATCCTAACCTAAGGCAACCTAACATCTCGGATGCAATATTTGACAGCATTCCTGGCCTGTCGAACCCTACTTCTCGGAGGGAACAGCATATACATCTATAACGTCATATATCCTAGCCTAAGGCAACCTAACATCTCGGATGTAACATTTGACAACATTCCAGACATGTTGGTCCTACGTCTCGGTGGTAACATTATATGCGTCTATAACGTTATATATCCTTATCTAAGGCAACCTAACATCTCGGATGCAATATTTGACAACATTCCTAGCCTGTCGAACCCTACGTCTCGGTGGTAACATTACATGCGTCTATAACGGTATATTTCCTGATCTAAGGCAACCTAACATCTCGGATGCAATATTTGACAACATTCCTGGCCTGTTGAACCCTACTTCTCGGAGGGAACAGTATATACGTCTATAACGTCACATATCCTAACCTAAGGCAACCTAACATCTCGGATGTAACATTTGACAACATTCCAGGCGTGTCGGTCCCTACGTCTCGGTGGTAATATTACATGCGTCTATAACGTTATATATCCTAACCTAAGGCAACCTAACATCTCGGATGCAATATTTGACAACATTCCTGGCCTGTCGAACCCTACTTCTCGGAGGGAACAGTATATACGTTTATAACGTTATATATCCTAACCTAAGGCAACCTGACATCTCGGATATATTATTCTACAACATTCCAGGCGTGTCGGACCCTACTTCTCGGTGGGAACATTATATGAGTATATAACGTTGTATATCCTAATCTAAGGCAACCTATTATCTCAGACGTAATATTTTACAATATTCCTCGCGTGTCGGTGCATACTTTTCGGTGGGAATATTATATGCGTCCATAACGGTCGATATCGTAATCTAATGCAATCTAACATCTCGGATGCAATATTCTACAACCTTCCAGGCGTGTCGGAGCCTACTTCTCGGTGGTAACATTATATGCGTCTATAACGTTGCATATCCTAATCTAAGGCAACCTAACATCTCGGATGCAATATTTGACAACATTCCTGGCCTGTCGAACCCTACTTCTCGGAGGGAACAGCATATACATCTATAACGTCATATATCCTAGCCTAAGGCAACCTAACATCTCGGATGTCACATTTGACAACATTCCAGGCGTGTCGGTCCCTACGTCTCGGTGGTAACATTACATGCGTCTATAACGGTATATATCCTAATTTTAGGCAACCTAACATCTCGGATGTAACATTTTACCACATTCTAGGCGTGTCGGTCCCTACGTCTCGGTGGTAACATTACCAGCGTCTATAACGTTATATATCCTAACCTAAGGCCAACTAACATCTCGTATGTAATATTTGACAACATTCCTGGCGTGTCGAACCCTACTTCTCGGTGGGAACAGTATATACGTCTATAACGTTATATATCCTAACCTAACGCAACCTAACATCTCGGATATAACATTTGACAACATTCCAGGCGTGTTGGAACCCTACGTCTCGCTGGTAACATTACGTGCGTCTATAACGTCATATATGCTAACCTAAGGCAACCTAACATTTCGGATGCAATATTTGATAACATTCCTGGCCTGTCGAACCCTACTTCTCGGAGGGAACAGCATATACGTCTATAACGTCATAAATCCTAACCTAAGGCAACCTAACATCTCGGATGTAAGATTTGACAACATTCCAGGCGTGTCGGTCCCTACGTCTCGGTGGTAACGTTACATGCATCTATAACGTTATATATCCTAATCTTAGGCAACCTAACATCTCGGATGTAACATTTTACCACATTCCAGGCGTGTCGGTCTCTACGTCTCGGTGGTAACATTACATGCGTCTATAACGTTATATATCCTAACCTAAGCCCAACTAACATCTCGTATGTAATATTTGACAACATTCCTGGCGTGTCGAACCCTACTTCTCGGTGGGAACAGTATATACGTCTATAACGTTATATATCCTAACCTAAGGCAACCTAACATATCGGATATAACATTTGACAACATTCCAGGCGTGTTGGAACCCTACGTCTCGCTGGTAACATTACGTGCGTCTATAACGTTATATATGCTAACCTAAGGCAACCTAACATCTCGGATGCAATATTTGACAACATTCCTGGCCTGTCGAACCCTACTGCTCGGAGGGAACAGTATATACATCTATAACGGTATATATCCTAATCTAAGGCAACCTAACATCTCGGATGAAATATGTGACAACATTCCTGGCCTGTCGAACCCGACATCTCGGAGGGAACAGTATATACGTCTGTAACGTCATATATCCTAACCTAAGACAACCTAACATCCCGGATGTAACATTTGACAGCATTCCAGGCGTGTCGGTCGCTACGTCTCGGTGGTAACATTACATGCGTCTATAACGGTATATATCCTAATCTTAGGCAACCTAACATCTCGGATGTAACATTTTACCACATTCCAGGCGTGTCGGTCCCTACGTCTCGGTGGGAACAGTATATACGTCTATAACGTTATATATCCTAACCTAAGGCAACCTAACATCTCGGATATAACATTTGACAACATTCCAGGCGTGTTGGAACCCTACGTCTCGCTGGTAACATTACGTGCGTCTATAACGTTATATATCCTAACCTAAGGCAACCTAACATCTCGGATGTAACATTTGACAACATTCCAGGCGTGTCGGTCCCTACGTCTCGGTGGTAATATTACATGCGTCTATAACGTTATATATCCTAACCTAAGGCAACCTAACATCTCGGATGCAATATTTGACAACATTCCTGGCCTGTCGAACCCTACTTCTCGGAGGGAACAGTATATACGTTTATAACGTTATATATCCTAACCTAAGGCAACCTGACATCTCGGATATATTATTCTACAACATTCCAGGCGTGTCGGACCCTACTTCTCGGTGGGAACATTATATGAGTATATAACGTTGTATATCCTAATCTAAGGCAACCTATTATCTCAGACGTAATATTTTACAATATTCCTCGCGTGTCGGTGCATACTTTTCGGTGGGAATATTATATGCGTCCATAACGGTCGATATCGTAATCTAATGCAATCTAACATCTCGGATGCAATATTCTACAACCTTCCAGGCGTGTCGGAGCCTACTTCTCGGTGGTAACATTATATGCGTCTATAACGTTGCATATCCTAATCTAAGGCAACCTAACATCTCGGATGCAATATTTGACAACATTCCTGGCCTGTCGAACCCTACTTCTCGGAGGGAACAGCATATACATCTATAACGTCATATATCCTAGCCTAAGGCAACCTAACATCTCGGATGTCACATTTGACAACATTCCAGGCGTGTCGGTCCCTACGTCTCGGTGGTAACATTACATGCGTCTATAACGGTATATATCCTAATTTTAGGCAACCTAACATCTCGGATGTAACATTTTACCACATTCTAGGCGTGTCGGTCCCTACGTCTCGGTGGTAACATTACCAGCGTCTATAACGTTATATATCCTAACCTAAGGCCAACTAACATCTCGTATGTAATATTTGACAACATTCCTGGCGTGTCGAACCCTACTTCTCGGTGGGAACAGTATATACGTCTATAACGTTATATATCCTAACCTAACGCAACCTAACATCTCGGATATAACATTTGACAACATTCCAGGCGTGTTGGAACCCTACGTCTCGCTGGTAACATTACGTGCGTCTATAACGTCATATATGCTAACCTAAGGCAACCTAACATTTCGGATGCAATATTTGATAACATTCCTGGCCTGTCGAACCCTACTTCTCGGAGGGAACAGCATATACGTCTATAACGTCATAAATCCTAACCTAAGGCAACCTAACATCTCGGATGTAAGATTTGACAACATTCCAGGCGTGTCGGTCCCTACGTCTCGGTGGTAACGTTACATGCATCTATAACGTTATATATCCTAATCTTAGGCAACCTAACATCTCGGATGTAACATTTTACCACATTCCAGGCGTGTCGGTCTCTACGTCTCGGTGGTAACATTACATGCGTCTATAACGTTATATATCCTAACCTAAGCCCAACTAACATCTCGTATGTAATATTTGACAACATTCCTGGCGTGTCGAACCCTACTTCTCGGTGGGAACAGTATATACGTCTATAACGTTATATATCCTAACCTAAGGCAACCTAACATATCGGATATAACATTTGACAACATTCCAGGCGTGTTGGAACCCTACGTCTCGCTGGTAACATTACGTGCGTCTATAACGTTATATATGCTAACCTAAGGCAACCTAACATCTCGGATGCAATATTTGACAACATTCCTGGCCTGTCGAACCCTACTGCTCGGAGGGAACAGTATATACATCTATAACGGTATATATCCTAATCTAAGGCAACCTAACATCTCGGATGAAATATGTGACAACATTCCTGGCCTGTCGAACCCGACATCTCGGAGGGAACAGTATATACGTCTGTAACGTCATATATCCTAACCTAAGACAACCTAACATCCCGGATGTAACATTTGACAGCATTCCAGGCGTGTCGGTCGCTACGTCTTGGTGGTAACATTACATGCGTCTATAACGGTATATATCCTAATCTTAGGCAACCTAACATCTCGGATGTAACATTTTACCACATTCCAGGCGTGTCGGTCCCTACGTCTCGGTGGGAACAGTATATACGTCTATAACGTTATATATCCTAACCTAAGGCAACCTAACATCTCGGATATAACATTTGACAACATTCCAGGCGTGTTGGAACCCTACGTCTCGCTGGTAACATTACGTGCGTCTATAACGTTATATATGCTAACCTAAGGCAACCTAACATCTCGGATGCAATATTTGACAACATTCCAGGCGTGTCGGTCCTTACGTCTCGGTGGTAACGTTACATGCGTCTATAACGTTATATATGCTAACCTAAGGCAACCTAACATCTCGGATGCAATATTTGACAACATTCCTGGCCTGTCGAACCCTACTTCTCGGAGTGAACAGCATATACGTCTATAACGTCATATATCCTAACCTAAGGCAACCTGACATCTCGGATATATTATTCTACAACATTCCAGGCGTGTCGGACCCTACTTCTCGGTGGGAACAGTATATACGTCTATAACGTTATATATCCTAACCTAAGGCAACCTAACATCTCGGATATAACATTTGACAACATTCCAGGCGTGTTGGAACCCTACGTCTCGCTGGTAACATTACGTGCGTCTATAACGTTATATATGCTAACCTAAGGCAACCTAACATCTCGGATGCAATATTTGACAACATTCCTGGCCTGTCGAACCCTACTTCTCGGAGTGAACAGCATATACGTCTATAACGTCATATATCCTAACCTAAGGCAACCTGACATCTCGGATATATTATTCTACAACATTCCAGGCGTGTCGGACCCTACTTCTCGGTGGGAACATTATATGCGTCTATAACGTTGTATATGCTTACCTAAGGCAACCTAACATCTCGGATGCAATATTTGACAACATTCCTGGCCTGTCGAACCCTACTTCTCGGAGGGAACAGCATATACATCTATAACGTCATATATCCTAGCCTAAGGCAACCTAACATCTCGGATGTCACATTTGACAACATTCCAGGCGTGTCGGTCCCTACGTCTCGGTGGTAACATTACATGCGTCTATAACGGTATATATCCTAATTTTAGGCAACCTAACATCTCGGATGTAACATTTTACCACATTCCAGGCGTGTCGGTCCCTACGTCTCGGTGGTAACATTACCAGCGTCTATAACGTTATATATCCTAACCTAAGGCCAACTAACATCTCGTATGTAATATTTGACAACATTCCTGGCGTGTCGAACCCTACTTCTCGGTGGGAACAGTATATACGTCTATAACGTTATATATCCTAACCTAACGCAACCTAACATCTCGGATATAACATTTGACAACATTCCAGGCGTGTTGGAACCCTACGTCTCGCTGGTAACATTACGTGCGTCTATAACGTCATATATGCTAACCTAAGGCAACCTAACATTTCGGATGCAATATTTGACAACATTCCTGGCCTGTCGAACCCTACTTCTCGGAGGGAACAGCATATACGTCTATAACGTCATAAATCCTAACCTAAGGCAACCTAACATCTCGGATGTAAGATTTGACAACATTCCAGGCGTGTCGGTCCCTACGTCTCGGTGGTAACGTTACATGCATCTATAACGTTATATATCCTAATCTTAGGCAACCTAACATCTCGGATGTAACATTTGACAACATTTCAGGCGTGTCGGTCCCTACGTCTCGGTGGTAACGTTACATGCGTCTATAACGTTATATATCCTAACCTAAGGCAACCTAACATCTCGGATGCAATATTTGACAACATTCCTGGCCTGTCGAACCCTACTTCTCGGAGGGAACAGTATATACGTCTATAACGTTATATATCCTAACCTAAGGTAACCTGACATCTCGGATATATTATTCTACAACATTCCAGGCGTGTCGGACCCTACTTCTCGGTGAGAACATTATATGCGTCTATAACGTAGTATATCCTAACCTAAGGCAACCTAACATCTCGGATGCAATATTTGACAACATTCCTGGCCTGTCGAACCCTACTTCTCGGAGGGAACAGCATATACATCTATAACGTCATATATCCTAGCCTAAGGCAACCTAACATCTCGGATGTAACATTTGACAACATTCCAGGCGTGTCGGTCCCTACGTCTCGGTGGTAACATTACATGCGTCTATAACGGTATATATCCTAATCTTAGGCAACCTAACATCTCGGATGTAACATTTTACCACATTCCAGGCGTGTCGGTCTCTACGTCTCGGTGGTAACATTACATGCGTCTATAACGTTATATATCCTAACCTAAGCCCAACTAACATCTCGTATGTAATATTTGACAACATTCCTGGCGTGTCGAACCCTACTTCTCGGTGGGAACAGTATATACGTCTATAACGTTATATATCCTAACCTAAGGCAACCTAACATCTCGGATATAACATTTGACAACATTCCAGGCGTGTCGGTCCCTACGTCTCGGTGGTAACGTTACATGCGTCTATAACGTTATATATCCTAACCTAAGGCAACCTAACATCTCGGATGCAATATTTGACAACATTCCTGGCCTGTCGAACCCTACTTCTCGGAGTGAACAGTATATACGTCTATAACGTCATATATCCTAACCTAAGGCAACCTAACATCTCGGATGTAACATTTGACAACTTTCCAGGCGTGTCGGTCCCTACGTCTCGGTGGTAACGTTACATGCGTCTATAACGTTATATATCCTAACCTAAGGCAACCTAACATCTCGGATGCAATATTTGACAACATTCCTGGCCTGTCGAACAATACTTCTCGGAGGGAACAGTATATACGTCTATAACGTTATATATCCTAACCTAAGGCAACCTGACATCTCGGATATATTATTCTACAACATTCCAGGCGTGTCGGACCCTACTTCTCGGTGGGAACATTATATGCGTCTATAACGTTGTATATGCTTACCTAAGGCAACCTAACATCTCGGATGCAATATTTGACAACATTCCTGGCCTGTCGAACCCTACTTCTCGGAGGGAACAGCATATACATCTATAACGTCATATATCCTAGCCTAAGGCAACCTAACATCTCGGATGTAACATTTGACAACATTCCAGGCGTGTCGGTCCCTACGTCTCGGTGGTAACATTACATGCGTCTATAACGGTATATATCCTAATCTTAGGCAACCTAACATCTCGGATGTAACATTTTACCACATTCCAGTCGTGTCGGTCCCTACGTCTCGGTGGTAACATTACCAGCGTCTATAACGTTATATATCCTAACCTAAGGCCAACTAACATCTCGTATGTGATATTTGACAACATTCCTGGCGTGTCGAACCCTACTTCTCGGTGGGAACAGTATATACGTCTATAACGTTATATATCCTAACCTAACGCAACCTAACATCTCGGATATAACATTTGACAACATTCCAGGCGTGTTGGAACCCTACGTCTCGCTGGTAACATTACGTGCGTCTATAACGTCATATATGCTAACCTAAGGCAACCTAACATTTCGGATGCAATATTTGACAACATTCCTGGCCTGTCGAACCCTACTTCTCGGAGGGAACAGCATATACGTCTATAACGTCATAAATCCTAACCTAAGGCAACCTAACATCTCGGATGTAAGATTTGACAACATTCCAGGCGTGTCGGTCCCTACGTCTCGGTGGTAACGTTACATGCATCTATAACGTTATATATCCTAATCTTAGGCAACCTAACATCTCGGATGTAACATTTGACAACATTTCAGGCGTGTCGGTCCCTACGTCTCGGTGGTAACGTTACATGCGTCTATAACGTTATATATCCTAACCTAAGGCAACCTAACATCTCGGATGCAATATTTGACAACATTCCTGGCCTGTCGAACCCTACTTCTCGGAGGGAACAGTATATACGTCTATAACGTTATATATCCTAACCTAAGGTAACCTGACATCTCGGATATATTATTCTACAACATTCCAGGCGTGTCGGACCCTACTTCTCGGTGAGAACATTATATGCGTCTATAACGTAGTATATCCTAACCTAAGGCAACCTAACATCTCGGATGCAATATTTGACAACATTCCTGGCCTGTCGAACCCTACTTCTCGGAGGGAACAGCATATACATCTATAACGTCATATATCCTAGCCTAAGGCAACCTAACATCTCGGATGTAACATTTGACAACATTCCAGGCGTGTCGGTCCCTACGTCTCGGTGGTAACATTACATGCGTCTATAACGGTATATATCCTAATCTTAGGCAACCTAACATCTCGGATGTAACATTTTACCACATTCCAGGCGTGTCGGTCTCTACGTCTCGGTGGTAACATTACATGCGTCTATAACGTTATATATCCTAACCTAAGCCCAACTAACATCTCGTATGTAATATTTGACAACATTCCTGGCGTGTCGAACCCTACTTCTCGGTGGGAACAGTATATACGTCTATAACGTTATATATCCTAACCTAAGGCAACCTAACATCTCGGATATAACATTTGACAGCATTCCAGGCGTGTCGGTCCCTACGTCTCGGTGGTAACATTACATGCGTCTATAACGGTATATATCCTAATCTTAGGCAACCTAACATCTCGGATGTAACATTTTACCACATTCCAGGCGTGTCGGTCCCTACGTCTCGGTGGGAACAGTATATACGTCTATAACGTTATATATCCTAACCTAAGGCAACCTAACATCTCGGATATAACATTTGACAACATTCCAGGCGTGTTGGAACCCTACGTCTCGGTGGTAACATTACGTGCGTCTATAACGTTATATATGCTAACCTAAGGCAACCTAACATCTCGGATGCAATATTTGACAACATTCCTGGCCTGTCGAACCCTACTTCTCGGAGTGAACAGCATATACGTCTATAACGTCATATATCCTAACCTAAGGCAACCTAACATCTCGGATGTAACATTTGACAACATTCCAGGCGTGTCGGTCCCTACGTCTCGGTGGTAACGTTACATGCGTCTATAACGTTATATATCCTAACCTAAGGCAACCTAACATCTCGGATGCAATATTTGACAACACTCCTGGCCTGTCGAACAATACTTCTCGGAGGGAACAGTATATACGTCTATAACGTCATATATCCTAACCTAAGGCAACCTAACATCTCGGATGTAACATTTGACAACTTTCCAGGCGTGTCGGTCCCTACGTCTCGGTGGTAACGTTACATGCGTCTATAACGTTATATATCCTAATCTTAGGCAACCTAACATCTCGGATGTAACATTTTACCACATTCCAGGCGTGTCGGTCTCTACGTCTCGGTGGTAACATTACATGCGTCTATAACGTTATATATCCTAACCTAAGCCCAACTAACATCTCGTATGTAATATTTGACAACATTCCTGGCGTGTCGAACCCTACTTCTCGGTGGGAACAGTATATACGTCTATAACGTTATATATCCTAACCTAAGGCAACCTAACATCTCGGATATAACATTTGACAACATTCCAGGCGTGTTGGAACCCTACGTCTCGCTGGTAACATTACGTGCGTCTATAACGTTATATATGCTAACCTAAGGCAACCTAACATCTCGGATGCAATATTTGACAACATTCCTGGCCTGTCGAACCCTACTGCTCGGAGGGAACAGTATATACATCTATAACGGTATATATCCTAATCTAAGGCAACCTAACATCTCGGATGAAATATGTGACAACATTCCTGGCCTGTCGAACCCGACATCTCGGAGGGAACAGTATATACGTCTGTAACGTCATATATCCTAACCTAAGACAACCTAACATCCCGGATGTAACATTTGACAGCATTCCAGGCGTGTCGGTCGCTACGTCTCGGTGGTAACATTACATGCGTCTATAACGGTATATATCCTAATCTTAGGCAACCTAACATCTCGGATGTAACATTTTACCACATTCCAGGCGTGTCGGTCCCTACGTCTCGGTGGGAACAGTATATACGTCTATAACGTTATATATCCTAACCTAAGGCAACCTAACATCTCGGATATAACATTTGACAACATTCCAGGCGTGTTGGAACCCTACGTCTCGCTGGTAACATTACGTGCGTCTATAACGTTATATATGCTAACCTAAGGCAACCTAACATCTCGGATGCAATATTTGACAACATTCCAGGCGTGTCGGTCCCTACGTCTCGGTGGTAACGTTACATGCGTCTATAACGTTATATATCCTAACCTAAGGCAACCTAACATCTCGGATGCAATATTTGACAACATTCCTGGCCTGTCGAACCCTACTTCTCGGAGGGAACAGTATATACGTCTATAACGTTATATATCCTAACCTAAGGCAACCTGACATCTCGGATATATTATTCTACAACATTCCAGGCGTGTCGGACCCTACTTCTCGGTGAGAACATTATATGCGTCTATAACGTAGTATATCCTAACCTAAGGCAACCTAACATCTCGGATGCAATATTTGACAACATTCCTGGCCTGTCGAACCCTACTTCTCGGAGGGAACAGCATATACATCTATAACGTCATATATCCTAGCCTAAGGCAACCTAACATCTCGGATGTAACATTTGACAACATTCCAGGCGTGTCGGTCCCTACGTCTCGGTGGTAACATTACATGCGTCTATAACGGTATATATCCTAATCTTAGGCAACCTAACATCTCGGATGTAACATTTTACCACATTCCAGGCGTGTCGGTCTCTACGTCTCGGTGGTAACATTACATGCGTCTATAACGTTATATATCCTAACCTAAGCCCAACTAACATCTCGTATGTAATATTTGACAACATTCCTGGCGTGTCGAACCCTACTTCTCGGTGGGAACAACATATACATCTATAACGTCATATATCCTAGCCTAAGGCAACCTAACATCTCGGATGTAACATTTGACAACATTCCAGGCGTGTCGGTCCCTACGTCTCGGTGGTAACATTACATGCGTCTATAACGGTATATATCCTAATCTTAGGCAACCTAACATCTCGGATGTAACATTTTACCACATTCCAGGTGTGTCGGTCCCTACGTCTCGGTGGGAACAGTATATACGTCTATAACGTTATATATCCTAACCTAAGGCAACCTAACATCTCGGATATAACATTTGACAACATTCCAGGCGTGTTGGAACCCTACGTCTCGCTGGTAACATTACGTGCGTCTATAACGTTATATATGCTAACCTAAGGCAACCTAACATCTCGGATGCAATATTTGACAACATTCCTGGCCTGTCGAACCCTACTTCTCGGAGTGAACAGCATATACGTCTATAACGTCATATATCCTAACCTAAGGCAACCTAACATCTCGGATGTAACATTTGACAACATTCCAGGCGTGTCGGTCCCTACGTCTCGGTGGTAACGTTACATGCGTCTATAACGTTATATATCCTAACCTAAGGCAACGAAACATCTCGGATGCAATATTTGACAACATTCCTGGCCTGTCGAACAATACTTCTCGGAGGGAACAGTATATACGTCTATAACGTTATATATCCTATCCTAAGGCAACCTAACATCTCGGAAGCAATATTTGACAACATTCCTAGCCTGTCGAACCCTACGTCTCGGTGGTAACATTACATGCGTCTATAACGTTATATATCCTAACCGAAGGCAACCTAACATCTCGGATGTAATATTCAACATCATTCAAGGCGTGTCGGACCCTACTTCTCGGTGGGAACATTATATGAGTATATAACGTTGTATATCCTAATCTAAGGCAACCTATTATCTCAGACGTCATATTTTACAATATTCCTCGCGTGTCGGTGCATACTTTTCGGTGGGAATATTATATGCGTCCATAACGGTCGATATCGTAATCTAAGGCAATCTAACATCTCGGATGCAATATTCTACAACCTTCCAGGCGTGTCGGAGCCTACTTCTCGGTGGTAACATTATATGCGTCTATAACGTTGCATATCCTAATCTAAGGCAACCTAACATCTCGGATGCAATATTTGACAACATTCCTTGCCTGTCGAACCCTACTTCTCGGAAGGGAACAGTATGTACGTCTATAACGTTATATATCCTAACCTAAGGCAACCTAACATCTCGGATGTAATATTCTACAACCTTCCAGGCGTGTCGGACCCTACTTCTCGGTGGTAACATTATATGCGTCTATAACGTTGCATATCCTAATCTAAGGCAACCTAGCATCTCGGATGCAATATTTGACAACATTCCTGGCCTGTGGAACCCGACATCTCGCTGGTAACATTACGTGCGTCTATAACGTTATATATGCTAACCTAAGGCAACCTAACATCTCGGATGCAATATTTGACAACATTCCTGGCCTGTCGAACCCTACATCTCGGAGGGAACAGCATATACGTCTATAACGTCATATATCCTAACCTAAGGCAACCTAACATCTCGGATGTAACATTTGACAACTTTCCAGGCGTGTCGGTCCCTACGTCTCGGTGGTAACGTTACATGCGTCTATAACGTTATATATCCTAACCTAAGGCAACCTAACATCTCGGATGCAATATTTGACAACATTCCTGGCCTGTCGAACAATACTTCTCGGAGGGAACAGTATATACGTCTATAACGTTATATATCCTAACCTAAGGCAACCTGACATCTCGGATATATTATTCTACAACATTCCAGGCGTGTCGGACCCTACTTCTCGGTGGGAACATTATATGCGTCTATAACGTTGTATATGCTTACCTAAGGCAACCTAACATCTCGGATGCAATATTTGACAACATTCCTGGCCTGTCGAACCCTACTTCTCGGAGGGAACAGCATATACATCTATAACGTCATATATCCTAGCCTAAGGCAACCTAACATCTCGGATGTAACATTTGACAACATTCCAGGCGTGTCGGTCCCTACGTCTCGGTGGTAACATTACATGCGTCTATAACGGTATATATCCTAATCTTAGGCATCCTAACATCTCGGATGTAACATTTTACCACATTCCAGGCGTGTCGGTCCCTACGTCTCGGTGGTAACATTACCAGCGTCTATAACGTTATATATCCTAACCTAAGGCCAACTAACATCTCGTATGTAATATTTGACAACATTCCTGGCGTGTCGAACCCTACTTCTCGGTGGGAACAGTATATACGTCTATAACGTTATATATCCTAACCTAACGCAACCTAACATCTCGGATATAACATTTGACAACATTCCAGGCGTGTTGGAACCCTACGTCTCGCTGGTAACATTACGTGCGTCTATAACGTCATATATGCTAACCTAAGGCAACCTAACATTTCGGATGCAATATTTGACAACATTCCTGGCCTGTCGAACCCTACTTCTCGGAGGGAACAGCATATACGTCTATAACGTCATAAATCCTAACCTAAGGCAACCTAACATCTCGGATGTAAGATTTGACAACATTCCAGGCGTGTCGGTCCCTACGTCTCGGTGGTAACGTTACATGCGTCTATAACGTTATATATCCTAACCTAAGGCAACCTAACATCTCGGATGCATAATTTGACAACATTCCTGGCCTGTCGAACAATACTTCTCGGAGGGAACAGTATATACGTCTATAACGTTATTTATCCTAACCTAAGGCAACCTAACATCTAGGATGTAACATTTGACAACATTCCAGGCATGTCGGTCCCTACGTCTCGGTGGTAACATTATATGCGTCTATAACGTTATATATCCTAACCTAAGGCAACCTAACATCTCGGATGCAATATTTGACAACATTCCTGGCCTGTCGAACAATACTTCTCGGAGGGAACAGTATATACGTCTATAACGTTATATATCCTAACCTAAGGCAACCTAACATCTCGGATGTAACATTTGACAACATTCCAGGCATGTTGGTCCTACGTCTCGGTGGTAACATTATATGCGTCTATAACGTTATATATCCTTATCTAAGGCAACCTAACATCTCCGATGCAATATTTGACAACATTCCTAGCCTGTCGAACCCTACGTCTCGGTGGTAACATTACATGCGTCTATAACGGTATATTTCCTGATCTAAGGCAACCTAACATCTCGGATGCAATATTTGACAACATTCCTGGCCTGTCGAACCCTACTTCTCGGAGGGAACAGTATATACGTCTATAACGTCATATATCCTAACCTAAGGCAACCTAACAACTCGGATGTAACATTTGACAACATTCCAGGCATGTCGGTCCCTACGTCTCGGTGGTAACATTATATGCGTCTATAACGTTATATATCCTTATCTAAGGCAACCTAACACCTCGGATGCAATATTTGACAACATTCTTAGCCTGTCGAACCCTACTTCTCGGAGGGAACAGCATATACATCTATAACGTCATATATCCTAGCCTAAGGCAACCTAACATCTCGGATGTAACATTTGACAACATTCCAGGCGTGTCGGTCCCTACGTCTCGGTGGTAACATTACATGCGTCTATAACGGTATATATCCTAATCTTAGGCAACCTAACATATCGGATGCAACATTTTACCACATTCCAGGCGTGTCGGTCCCTACGTCTCGGTGGTAACATTACCAGCGTCTATAACGTTATATATCCTAACCTAAGGCCAACTAACATCTCGTATGTAATATTTGACAACATTCCTGGCGTGTCGAACCCTACTTCTCGGTGGGAACAGTATATACGTCTATAACGTTATATATCCTAACCTAACGCAACCTAACATCTCGGATATAACATTTGACAACATTCCAGGCGTGTTGGAACCCTACGTCTCGCTGGTAACATTACGTGCGTCTATAACGTCATATATGCTAACCTAAGGCAACCTAACATTTCGGATGCAATATTTGACAACATTCCTGGCCTGTCGAACCCTACTTCTCGGAGGGAACAGCATATACGTCTATAACGTCATAAATCCTAACCTAAGGCAACCTAACATCTCGGATGTAAGATTTGACAACATTCCAGGCGTGTCGGTCCCGACGTCTCGGTGGTAACGTTACATGCGTCTATAACGTTATATATCCTAACCTAAGGCAACCTAACATCTCGGATGCATAATTTGACAACATTCCTGGCCTGTCGAACAATACTTCTCGGAGGGAACAGTATATACGTCTATAACGTTATTTATCCTAACCTAAGGCAACCTAACATCTAGGATGTAACATTTGACAACATTCCAGGCATGTCGGTCCCTACGTCTCGGTGGTAACATTATATGCGTCTATAACGTTATATATCCTTATCTAAGGCAACCTAACATCTCGGATGCAATATTTGACAACATTCCTGGCCTGTCGAACCCTACTTCTCGGAGGGAACACTATATACGTCTATAACGTTATATATATCCTAACCTAAGGCAACATGACATCTCGGATATATTATTCTGCAACATTCCAGGCGTGTCGGACCCTACTTCTCGGTAGGAACATTATATGCGTCTATAACGTTGTATATCCTAATCTAAGGCAACCTAACATCTCGGATGCAATATTTGACAACATTCCTGGCCTGTCGAACCCTACATCTCGGAGGGAACAGTATATACGTCTATAGCGGTATATATCCTAATCTAAGGCAACCTAACATCTCGGATGCAATATTTGACAACATTCCTGGCCTGTCGAACCCTACTTCTCGGAGGGAACAGTATATAAGTCTATAACGTTATATATCCTAACCGAAGGCAACCTGACATCTCGGATGTAATATTCAACATCATTCAAGGCGTGTCGGACCCTACTTCTCGGTGGGAACATTATATGAGTCTATAACGTTGTATATCCTAATCTAAGGCAACCTATTATCTCAGACGTAATATTTTACAATATTCCTCGCGTGTCGGTGCATACTTTTCGGTGGGAATATTATATGCGTCCATAACGGTCGATATCGTAATCTAAGGCAATCTAACATCTCGGATGCAATATTCTACAACGTTCCAGGCGTGTCGGAGCCTACTTCTCGGTGGTAACATTATATGCGTCTAGAACGTTGCATATCCTAATCTAAGGCAACCTAACATCTCGGATGCAATATTTGACAACATTCCTTGCCTGTCGAACCCTACTTCTCGGAGGGAACAGTATGTACGTCTATAACGTTATATATCCTAACCTAAGGCAACCTAACATCTCGGATGTAACATTTGACAACATTCCAGGCATGTTGGTCCTACGTCTCGGTGGTAACATTATATGCGTCTATAACGTTATATATCCTTATCGAAGGCAACCTAACATCTCCGATGCAATATTTGACAACATTCCTAGCCTGTCGAACCCTACGTCTCGGTGGTAACATTACATGCGTCTATAACGGTATATTTCCTGATCTAAGGCAACCTAATATCTCGGATGCAATATTTGACAACATTCCTGGCCTGTCGAACCCTACTTCTCGGACGGAACAGTATATACGTCTATAACGTCATATATCCTAACCTAAGGCAACCTAACATCTCGGATGTAACATTTGACAACATTCCAGGCATGTCGGTCCCTACGTCTCGGTGGTAACATTATATGCGTCTATAACGTTATATATCCTTATCTAAGGCAACCTAACACCTCGGATGCAATATTTGACAACATTCTTAGCCTGTCGAACCCTACTTCTCGGACTGAACAGTATATACGTCTATAACGTTATATATCCTAACCTAAGGCAACCTAACATCTCGGATGTAACATTTGACAACATTCCAGGCATGTTGGTCCTACGTCTCGGTGGTAACATTATATGCGTCTATAACGTTATATATCCTTATCTAAGGCAACCTAACATCTCCGATGCAATATTTGACAACATTCCTAGCCTGTCGAACCCTACGTCTCGGTGGTAACATTACATGCGTCTATAACGGTATATTTCCTGATCTAAGGCAACCTAACATCTCGGATGCAATATTTGACAACATTCCTGGCCTGTCGAACCCTACTTCTCGGAGGGAACAGTATATACGTCTATAACGTCATATATCCTAACCTAAGGCAACCTAACATCTCGGATGTAACATTTGACAACATTCCAGGCATGTCGGTCCCTACGTCTCGGTGGTAACATTATATGCGTCTATAACGTTATATATCCTTATCTAAGGCAACCTAACACCTCGGATGCAATATTTGACAACATTCTTAGCCTGTCGAACCCTACTTCTCGGACTGAACAGTATATACGTCTATAACGTTATATATCCTAACCTAAGGCAACCTGACATCTCGGATGTAATATTCTACATCATTCCAGGCGTGTCGGACCCTACTTCTCGGTGGGAACATTATATGCGTCTATAAGGTTGTATATCCTAATCTAAGGCAACCTATTATCTCAGACGTAATATTTTGCAATATTCCTGGCGTGTCGGTGCATACTTTTCGGTGGGAATATTATATGCGTCCATAACGGTCGATATCGTAATCTAAGGCAATCTAACATCTCGGATGCAATATTTGACAACATTCCTGGCCTGTCGAACCCTACTTCTCGGAGGGAACAGTATGTACGTCTATAACGTTATATATCCTAACCTAAGGCAACCTAACATCTCGGATGTAATATTCTACAACCTTCCAGGCGTGTCGGACCCTACTTCTCGATGGGAACATTATATGCGTCTATAACGTTGCATATCCTAATCTAAGGCAACCTAGCATCTCGGATGCAATATTTGACAACATTCCTGGCCTGTCGAAACCTACTTCTCGGAGGGAACAGCATATACATCTATAACGTCATATATCCTAGCCTAAGGCAACCTAACATCTCGGATGTAACATTTGACAACATTCCTGGCCTGTCGAACCCTACTTCTCGGAGGGAACAGTATATACGTCTATAACGTTATATATCCTAACCTAGGGCAACCTAACATCTCGGATATAATATTCTACAACCTTCCAGGCGTGTCGGACCCTACTTCTCGGTGGTAACATTATATGCGTCTATAACGGTATATATCCTAATCTTAGGCAACCTAACATTTCGGATGTAACATTTTACCACATTCCAGGCGTGTCGGTCCCTACGTCTCGGTGGTAACATTACATGCGTCTATAACGTTATATATCCTAGCCTTAGGCAACCTAACATCTCGGATGCAATATTTGGCAACATTCCTGGCCTGTCGAACCCTACTTCTCGGAGGGAACAGCATATACATCTATAACGTCATATATCCTAGCCTAAGGCAACCTAACATCTCGGATGTAACATTTGACAACATTCCAGGCGTGTCGGTCCCTACGTCTCGGTGGTAACATTACATGCGTCTATAACGGTATATATCCTAATCTTAGGCAACCTAACATCTCGGATGTAACATTTTACCACATTCCAGGCGTGTCGGTCCCTACGTCTCGGTGGTAACATTACATGCGTCTATAACGTTATATATCCTAACCTAAGGCCACCTAACATCTCGTATGTAATATTTGACAACATTCCTGGCGTGTCGGTCCCTACGTCTAGGTGGTAACATTACATGCGTCTATAGCGGTATATATCCTAATCTTAGGCAACCTAACATCTCGGATGTAACATTTTACCACATTCCAGGCGTGTCGGTCCCTACGTCTCGGTGGTAACATTACATGCGTCTATAGCGGTATATATCCTAATCTTAGGCAACCTAACATCTCGGATGCAACATTTTACCACATTCCAGGCGTGTCGGTCCCTACGTCTCGGTGGTAACATTACTTGCGTCTATAACGGTATATATCCTAATCTTGGGCAACCTAACATCTCGGATGTAACATTTTACCACATTCCAGGAGTGTCGGTCCCTACGTCTCGGTGGTAACATTACATGCGTCTATAACGTTATATATCCTAACCTTAGGCAACCTAACATCTCGGATGCAATATTTGACAACATTCCTGGCCTGTCGAACCCTACTTCTCGGAGGGAACAGCTTATACGTCTATAACGTCACATATCCTAATCTAAGGCAACCTAACATCTCGGATGAAATATTTCACAACATTCCTGGCCTGTAGAACCCTACATCTCTGAGGGAACAGTATATACGTCTGTAACGTCATATATCCTAACCTAAGACAACCTAACATCTCAGACGTAACATTTGACAACATGCCAGGCGTGTCGGTCCCTACGTCTCGGTGGTAACATTACATGCGTCTATAACGTTATATATCCTAACCTTAGGCAACCTAACATCTCGAATGCAATATTTGACAATATTCCTGGCCTGTCGAACCCTACTTCTCGGAGGGAACAGCATATACATCTATAACGTCATATATCCTAGCCTTAGGCAACCTAACATCTCGGATGTAACATTTGATAACATTCCAGGCGTGTCGGTCCCTACGTCTCGGTGGTAACATTACATGCGTCTATAGCGGTATATATCCTAATCTTAGGCAACCTAACATCTCGAATGTAACATTTTACAACATTCCAGGCCTGTCGGTCCCTACGTCTCGGTGGTAACATTACATGCGTGTATAACGTTATATATCCTAACCTAAGGCCACCTAACATCTCGTATGTAATATTTGACAACATTCCTGGCGTGTCGAACCCTACTTCTCGGTGGTAACATTACATGCGTCTATAACGGTATATATCCTAATCTTAGGCAACCTAACATCTCGGATGTAACATTTTACCACATTCCAGGCGTGTCGGTCCCGACTTCTCGGTGTGAACATTACATGCGTCTATAACGTTATATATCCTAACCTAAGGCCACCTAACATCTCGTATGTAATATTTGACAAGATTCCTGGCGTATCGAACCCTACTTCTCGGAGGGAACAGTATATACGTCTATAACGTTATATATCCTAACCTAAGGCAACCTAACATGTCGGATGTAATATTTGACAACATTCCTGGCGTGTCGGACCCTACTTCTCGGTGGGAACAGTATATACGTCTGTAATGTCATATATTCTAACCTAAGGCAACCTAACATCTCGGATATAACATTTGACAACATTCCAGGCGTGTTGGAACCCTACGTCTCGGTGTTAACATTATATTCGTCTATAAAGTTATATATCCTTATCTAAGGCAACCTAACATCTCGGATGCTATATTTGACAACATTCCTAGCCTGTCGAACCCTACTTCTCGGAGGGAAAGGTATATACGTCTATAACGTCATATATCCTAACCTAAGGCAACCTAAGATCTCGGATGTAACATTTGACAACATTCCAGGCGTGTCGGTCCCTACGTCTCGGTGGTAACATTACATGCGTCTATAACGGTATATTTCCTAATCTAAGGCAACCTAACATCTCGGATGCAATATTTGACAACATTCCTGGCCTGTCGAACCCTACTTCTCGGAGGGAACAGTATATACGTCTATAACGTCATATATCCTAACCTAAGGCAACCTAACATCTCGGATGTAACATTTGACAACATTCCAGGCGTGTCGGACCCTACTTCTCGGTGGGAACATTATATGAGTCTATAAGGTTGTATATCCTAATCTAAGGCAACCTATTATCTCAGACGTAATATTTTACAATATTCCTGGCGTGTCGGTGCATACTTTTCGGTGGGAATATTATATGCGTCCATAACGGTCGATATCGTAATCTAAGGCAATCTAACATCTCGGATGCAATATTTGACAACATTCCTGGCCTGTCGAACCCTACTTCTCGGAGGGAACAGTATGTACGTCTATAACGTTATATATCCTAACCTAAGGCAACCTAACATCTCGGATGTAATATTCTACAACCTTCCAGGCGTGTCGGACCCTACTTCTCGGTGGGAACATTATATGCGTCTATAACGTTGCATATCCTAATCTAAGGCAACCTAGCATCTCGGATGCAATATTTGACAACATTCCTGGCCTGTCGAACCCTACTTCTTGGAGGGAACAGTATATACGTCTATAACGTCATATATCCTAACCTAAGGCAACCTAACATCTCGGATATAATATTCTACAACCTTCCAGGCGTGTCGGACCCTACATCTCGGAGGGAACAGTATATGCGTCTATTACGTTATATATCCTTATCTAAGGCAACCTAACATCTCGGATGCAATATTTGACAACATTCCTAGCCTGTCGAACCCTACTTCTCGGAGGGAACAGTATATACGTCTATAACGTTATATATCCTAACCGGAGGCAACCTGACATCTCGGATGTAATATTCTACATCATTCCAGGCATGTCGGACCCTACTTCTCGGTGGGAACATTATATGAGTCTATAACGTTGTATATCCTAATCTAAGGCAACCTATTATCTCAGACGTAATATTATACAATATTCCTGGCGTGTCGGTACATACTTTTCGGTGGGAATATTATATTCGTCCATAACGGTCGATATCGTAATCTAAGGCAATCTAACATCTCGGATGCAAAATTTGACAACATTCCTGGCCTGTCGAACCCTACTTCTCGGAGGGAACAGTATGTACGTCTATAACGTTATATATCCTAACCTAAGGCAACCTAACATCTCGGATGTAATATTCTACAACCTTCCAGGCGTGTCGGACCCTACTTCTCGGTGGGAACATTATATGCGTCTATAACGTTGCATATCCTAATCTAAGGCAACCTAACATCTCGGATGCAATATTTGACAACATTCCTGGCCTGTCCAACTCTACTGCTCGGAGGGAACAGTATATACGTCTATAACGGTATATATCCTAATCTAAGGCAACCTGACATCTCGGATGTAATATTCTACAACCTTCCAGGCGTGTCGGTCCCTACGTCTCGGTGGTAACATTACATGCGTCTATAACGTTATATATCCTAATCTTAGGCAACCTAACATCTCGGATGTAACATTTTACAACATTCCAGGCCTGTCGGTCCCTACGTCTCGGTGGTAACATTACATGCGTCTATAACGTTATATATCCTAACCTAAGGCCACCTAACATCTCGTATGTAATATTTGACAACATTCCTGGCGTGACGAACCCTACTTCTCGGTGGTAACATTACATGCGTCTATAACGGTATATATCCTAATCTTAGGCAACCTAACATCTCGGATGTAACATTTTACCACATTCCAGGCGTGTCGGTCCCTACTTCTCGGTGGGAACTTTACATGCGTCTATAACGTTATATATCCTAACCTAAGGCCACCTAACATCTCGTATGTAATATTTGACAAGATTCCTGGCGTATCGAACCCTACTTCTCGGAGGGAACAGTATATACGTCTATAACGTTATATATCCTAACCTAAGGCAACCTAACATGTCGGATGTAATATTTGACAACATTCCTGGCGTGTCGGACCCTACTTCTCGGTGGGAACAGTATATACGTCTGTAATGTCATATATTCTAACCTAAGGCAACCTAACATCTCGGATATAACATTTGACAACATTCCAGGCGTGTTGGAACCCTACGTCTCGGTGGTAACATTATATTCGTCTATAACGTTATATATCCTTATCTAAGGCAACCTAACATCTCGGATGCTATATTTGACAACATTCCTAGCCTGTCGAACCCTACTTCTCGGAGGGAACAGTATATACGTCTATAACGTTATATATCCTAATCTAAGGCAACCTGACATCTCGGATGTAATATTCTACAACCTTCCAGGCGTGTCGGACCCTACTTCTCGGTGGGAACATTATATGCGTCTATAACGTTGTATATCCTTATCTAAGGCAACCTAACCTCTCGGATGCAATATTTGACAACATTCGTGGCCTGTCGAACTCTACTTCTCGGAGGGAAAGGTATATACGTCTATAACGTCATATATCCTAACCTAAGGCAACCTAAGATCTCGGATGTAACATTTGACAACATTCCAGGCGTGTCGGTCCCTACGTCTCGGTGGTAACATTACATGCGTCTATAACGGTGTATTTCCTAATCTAAGGCAACCTAACATCTCGGATGCAATATTTGACAACATTCCTGGCCTGTCGAACCCTACTTCTCGGAGGGAACAGTATATACGTCTATAACGTCATATATCCTAACCTAAGGCAACCTAACATCTCGAATGTAACATTTGACAACATTCCAGGCATGTCGGTCCCTACGTCTCGGTGGTAACATTATATGCGTCTGTTACGTTATATATCCTTATCTAAGGCAACCTAACATCTCGGATGTAATATTTGACAACATTCCTAGCCTGTCGAACCCTACTTCTCGGAGAGAACAGTATATACGTCTATAACGTCATATATCCTAACCTAAGGCAACCTAACATCTCGGATGTAACATTTGACAACATTCCAGGCGTGTCGGTCCCTACGTCTCGGTGGTAACCTTACATGCGTCTATAACGGTATATTTCCTAATCTAAGGCAACCCAACATCTCGGATGCAATATTTGACAACATTCCTGGCCTGTCGAACCCTACTTCTCGGAGGGAACAGTATATACGTCTATAACGTCATATATCCTAACCTAAGGCAACCTAACATCTCGGATGTAACATTTGACAACATTCCAGGCATGTCGGTCCCTACGTCTCGGTGGTAACATTACATGCGTCTATAACGGTATATATCCTAATCTTAGGCAACCTAACATCTCGGATGTAACATTTTACCACATTCCAGGCGTGTCGGTCCCTACGTCTCGGTGGTAACATTACATGCGTCTATAACGGTATATATCCTAATCTTAGGCAACCTAACATCTCGGATGTAACATTTTACCACATTCCAGGCGTGTCGGTCCCTACGTCTCGGTGGTAACATTACATGCGTCTATAACGTTATATATCCTAACCTAAGGCCACCTAACATCTCGTATGTAATATTTGACAACATTCCTGGCGTGTCGGTACCTACGTCTCGGTGGTAACATTACATGCGTCTATAGCGGTATATATCCTAATCTTAGGCAACCTAACATATCGGATGTAACATTTTACAGCGTTCCAGGCCTGTCGGTCCCTACTTCTCGGTGGTAACTTTACATGCGTCTATAACGGTATATATCCTAATCTTAGGCAACCTAACATCTCGGATGTAACATTTTACCACATTCCAGGCGTGTCGGTCCCTACGTCTCGGTGGTAACATTACATGCGTCTATAGCGGTATATATCCTAATCTTAGGCAACCTAACATATCGGATGTATCATTTTACAACATTCCAGGCCTGTCTGGCCCTACTTCTCGGTGGTAACATTACATGCGTCTATAACGGTATATATCCTAATCTTAGGCAACCTAACATCTCGGATGCAACATTTTACCACATTCCAGGCGTGTCGGTCCCTACGTTTCGGTGGTAACATTACATGCGTCTATAACGGTATATATCCTAATCTTAGGCAACCTAACATCTCGGATGTAACATTTTACCACATTCCAGGCGTGTCGGTCCCTACGTCTCGGTGGTAACATTACATGCGTCTATAACGTTATATATCCTAACCTTAGGCAACCTAACATCTCGGATGCAATATTTGACAACATTCCTGGCCTGTCGAAGCCTACTTCTAGGAGGGAACAGCATATACATCTATAACGTCATATATCCTAACCTAAGACAACCTAACATCTCGAATGTAACATTTGACAACATTCCAGGCGTGTCGGTCCCTACGTCTCGGTGGTAAGATTACATGCGTCTATAACGTTATATATCCTAACCTTAGGCAACCTAACATCTCAGATGCAATATTTGACAACATTCCTGGCTTGTCGAACCCTACTTCTCGGAGGGAACAGCATATACATCTATAACGTTATATATCCTAGCCTTAGGCAACCTAACATCTCGGATGTAACATTTGATAGCATTCCGGGCGTGTCGGTCCCTACGTCTCGGTGGTAACATTACATGCGTCTATAACGGTATATATCCTAATCTTAGGCAACCTAACATCTCGGATGTAACATTTTACCACATTCCAGGCGTGTCGGTCCCTACGTCTCGGTGGTAACATTACATGCGTCTATAACGTTATATATCCTAACCTAAGGCCACCTAACATCTCGTATGTAATATTTGACAACATTCCTGGCGTGTCGGTCCCTACGTTTCGGTGGTAACATTACATGCGTCTATAGCGGTATATATCCTAATCTTAGGCAACCTAACATATCGGATGTAACATTTTACAGCATTCCAGGCCTGTCGGTCCCTACTTCTCGGCGGTAACTTTACATGCGTCTATAACGGTATATATCCTAATCTTAGGCAACCTAACATCTCGGATGTAACATTTTACCACATTCCAGGCGTGTCGGTCCCTACGTCTCGGTGGTAACATTACATGCGTCTATAGCGGTATATATCCTAATCTTAGGCAACCTAACATATCGGATGTAACATTTTACAACATTCCAGGCCTGTCTGGCCCTACTTCTCGGTGGTAACATTACATGCGTCTATAACGGTATATATCCTAATCTTAGGCAACCTAACATCTCGGATGTAACATTTTACCACATTCCAGGCGTGTCGGTCCCTACGTCTCGGTGGTAACATTACATGCGTCTATAACGTTATATATCCTAACCAAAGCCACCTAACATCTCGTATGTAATATTTGACGACATTCCTGGCGTGTCGGTCCCTACGTCTCGGTGGTAACATTACATGCGTCTATAGCGGTATATATCCTAATCTTAGGCAACCTAACATCTCTGATGTAACATTTTACAACATTCCAGGCCTGTCGGTCCCTACGTCTCGGTGGTAACATTACATGCGTCTATAACGTTATATATCCTAACCTAAAGCCACCTAACATCTCGTATGTAATATTTGACTACATTCCTGGCGTGTCGAACCCTACTTCTCGGTGGTAACATTACATGCGTCTATAACGGTATATATCCTAATCTTAGGCAACCTAACATCTCGGATGTAACATTTTACCTCATTCCAGGCGTGTCGGTCCCTACGTCTCGGTGGTAACATTACATGCGTCTATAACGTTATATATCCTAACCTAAGGCCACCTAACATCTCGTATGTAATATTTGACAACATTCCTGGCGTATCGAAACCTACTTCTCGGTGGGAACAGTATATACGTCTATAACGTTATATATCCTAACCTAAGGCAACCTAACATCTCGGATGTAACATTTGACAACATTCCAGGCATGTCGGTCCCTACGTCTCGGTGGTAACATTACATGCGTCTATAACGGTATATATCCTAATCTTAGGCAACCTAACATCTCGGATGTAACATTTTACCACATTCCAGGCGTGTCGGTCCCTACGTCTCGGTGGTAACATTACATGCGTCTATAGCGGTATATATCCTAATCTTAGGCAACCTAACATCTCGGATGTAACATTTTACCACATTCCAGGCGTGTCGGTCCCTACTTCTCGGTGGGAACATTACATGCGTCTATAACGTTATATATCCTAACCTAAGGCCACCTAACATCTCGTATGTATTATTTGACAACATTCCTGGCGTATCGAACCCTACTTCTCGGAGGGAACAGTATATACGTCTATAACGTTATATATCCTAACCTAAGGCAACCTAACATGTCTGATGTAATATTTGACAACATTCCTGGCGTGTCGGACCCTACTTCTCGGTGGGAACAGTATATACGTCTGTAATGTCATATATTCTAACCTAAGGCAACCTAACATCTCGGATATAACATTTGACAACATTCCAGGCGTGTTGGAAACCTACGTCTCGGTGGTAACATTATATGCGTCTATAACGTTATATATCCTTATCTAAGGCAACCTAACATCTCGGATGCTATATTTGACAACATTCCTAGCCTGTCGAACCCTACTTCTCGGAGGGAACAGTATATACGTCTATAACGTTATATATCCTAACCTAAGGCAACCTGACATCTCGGATGTAATATTCTACAACCTTCCAGGCGTGTCGGACCCTACTTCTCGGTGGGAACATTATATGCGTCTATAACGTTGTATATCCTTATCTAAGGCAACGTAACCTCTCGGATGCAATATTTGACAACATTCGTGGCCTGTCGAACCCTACTTCTCGGAGGGAAAAGTATATACGTCTATAACGTCATATATCCTAACCTAAGGAACCTAAGATCTCGGATGTAACATTTGACAACATTCCAGGCGTGTCGGTCCCTACGTCTCGGTGGTAACCTTACATGCGTCTATAACGGTATATTTCCTAATCTAAGGCAACCTAACATCTCGGATGCAATATTTGACAACATTCCTGGCCTGTCGAACCCTACTTCTCGGAGGGAACAGTATATACGTCTATAACGTCATATATCCTAACCTAAGGCAACCTAACATCTCGGATGTAACATCTGACAACATTCCAGGCATGTCGGTCCCTACGTCTCGGTGGTAACATTACATGCGTCTATAACGGTATATGTCCTAATCTTAGGCAACCCAACATCTCGGATGTAACATTTTACCACATTCCAGGCGTGTCGGTCCCTACGTCTCGGTGGTAACATTACATGCGTCTATAACGGTATATATCCTAATCTTAGGCAACCTAACATCTCGGATGTAACATTTTACCACATTCCAGGCGTGTCGGTCCCTACGTCTCAGTGGTAACATTACATGCGTCTATAACGTTATATATCCTAACCTAAGGCCACCTAACATCTCGTATGTAATATTTGACAACATTCCTGGCGTGTCGGTCCCTACGTCTCGGTGGTAACATTACATGCGTCTATAGCGGTATATATCCTAATCTTAGGCAACCTAACATATCGGATGTAACATTTTACAACATTCCAGGCCTGTCGGTCCCTACTTCTCGGTGGTAACATTACATGCGTCTATAACGGTATATATCCTAATCTTAGGCAACCTAACATCTCGGATGTAACATTTTACCACATTCCAGGCGTGTCGGTCCCTACGTCTCGGTGGTAACATTACATGCGTCTATAACGGTATATATCCTAATCTTAGGCAACCTAACATCTCGGATGTAACATTTTCCCACATTCCAAGCGTGTCGGTCCCTACGTCTCGGTGGTAACATTACATGGGTCTATAACGTTATATATCCTAACCTTAGGCAACCTAACATCTCGGATGCAATATTTGACAACATTCCTGGCCTGTCGAAGCCTACTTCTAGGAGGGAACAGCATATACATCTATAACGTCATATGTCCTAATCTAAGGCAACCTAACATCTCGGATGAAATATTTCACAACATTCCTGGCCTGTCGAACCCTACATCTCGGAGGGAACAGTATATACGTCTGTAACGTCATATATCCTAACCTAAGACAACCTAACATCTCGAATGTAACATTTGACAACATTCCAGGCGTGTCGGTCCCTACGTCTCGGTGGTAACATTACATGCGTCTATAACGTTATATATCCAAACCTTAGGCAACCTAACATCTCAGATGCAATATTTGACAACATTCCTGGCCTGTCGAACCCTACTTCTCGGAGGGAACAGCATATACATCTATAACGTCATATATCCTAGCCTTAGGCAACCTAACATCTCGGATGTAACATTTGATAACATTCCGGGCGTGTCGGTCCCTACGTCTCGGTGGTAACATTACATGCGTCTATAACGGTATATATCCTAATCTTAGGCAACCTAACATCTCGGATGTAACATTTTACCACATTCCAGGCGTGTCGGTCCCTACGTCTCGGTGGTAACATTACATGCGTCTATAGCGGTATATATCCTAACCTTAGGCAACCTAACATCTCGGATGTAACATTTTACAACATTCCAGGCCTGTCGGTCCCTACGTCTCGGTGGTAACATTACATGCGTCTATAACGTTATATATCCTAACCTAAGGCCACCTAACATCTCGTATGTACTATTTGACAACATTCCTGGCGTGTCGAACCCTACTTCTCGGTGGTAACATTACATGCGTCTATAACGGTATATATCCTAATCTTAGGCAACCTAACATCTCGGATGTAACATTTTACCACATTCCAGGCGTGTCGGTCCCTACTTCTCGGTGGGAACATTACATGCGTCTATAACGTTATATATCCTAACCTAAGGCCACCTAACATCTCGTATGTAATATTTGACAAGATTCCTGGCGTATCGAACCCTACTTCTCGGAGGGAACAGTATATGCGTCTATAACGTTATATATCCTAACCTAAGGCAACCTAACATGTCGGATGTAATATTTGACAACATTCCTGGCGTGTCGGACCCTACTTCTCGGTGGGAACAGTATATACGTCTGTAATGTCATATATTCTAACCTAAGGCAACCTAACATCTCGGATATAACATTTGACAACATTCCAGGCGTGTTGGAACCCTACTTCTCGGTGGTAACATTATATTCGTCTATAACGTTATATATCCTTATCTAAGGCAACCTAACATCTCGGATGCTATATTTGACAACATTCCTAGCCTGTCGAACCCTACTTCTCGGAGGGAACAGTATATACGTCTATAACGTTATATATCCTAACCTAAGGCAACCTGACATCTCGGATGTAATATTCTACAACCTTCCAGGCGTGTCGGACCCTACTTCTCGGTGGGAACATTATATGCGTCTATAAGGTTGTATATCCTTATCTAAGGCAACCTAACCTCTCGGATGCAATATTTGACAACATTCGTGGCCTGTCGAACTCTACTTCTCGGAGGGAAAGGTATATACGTCTATAACGTCATATATCCTAACCTAAGGCAACCTAAGATCTCGGATGTAACATTTGACAACATTCCAGGCGTGTCGGTCCCTACGTCTCGGTGGTAACATTACATGCGTCTATAACGGTGTATTTCCTAATCTAAGGCAACCTAACATCTCGGATGCAATATTTGACAACATTCCTGGCCTGTCGAACCCTACTTCTCGGAGGGAACAGTATATACGTCTATAACGTCATATATCCTAACCTAAGGCAACCTAACATCTCGAATGTAACATTTGACAACATTCCAGGCATGTCGGTCCCTACGTCTCGGTGGTAACATTATATGCGTCTGTTACGTTATATATCCTTATCTAAGGCAACCTAACATCTCGGATGCAATATTTGACAACATTCCTAGCCTGTCGAACCCTACTTCTCGGAGAGAACAGTATATACGTCTATAACGTCATATATCCTAACCTAAGGCAACCTAACATCTCGGATGTAACATTTGACAACATTCCAGGCGTGTCGGTCCCTACGTCTCGGTGGTAACCTTACATGCGTCTATAACGGTATATTTCCTAATCTAAGGCAACCCAACATCTCGGATGCAATATTTGACAACATTCCTGGCCTGTCGAACCCTACTTCTCGGAGGGAACAGTATATACGTCTATAACGTCATATATCCTAACCTAAGGCAACCTAACATCTCGGATGTAACATTTGACAACATTCCAGGCATGTCGGTCCCTACGTCTCGGTGGTAACATTACATGCGTCTATAACGGTATATATCCTAATCTTAGGCAACCTAACATCTCGGATGTAACATTTTACCACATTCCAGGCGTGTCGGTCCCTACGTCTCGGTGGTAACATTACATGCGTCTATAACGGTATATATCCTAATCTTAGGCAACCTAACATCTCGGATGTAACATTTTACCACATTCCAGGCGTGTCGGTCCCTACGTCTCGGTGGTAACATTACATGCGTCTATAACGTTATATATCCTAACCTAAGGCCACCTAACATCTCGTATGTAATATTTGACAACATTCCTGGCGTGTCGGTACCTACGTCTCGGTGGTAACATTACATGCGTCTATAGCGGTATATATCCTAATCTTAGGCAACCTAACATATCGGATGTAACATTTTACAGCGTTCCAGGCCTGTCGGTCCCTACTTCTCGGTGGTAACTTTACATGCGTCTATAACGGTATATATCCTAATCTTAGGCAACCTAACATCTCGGATGTAACATTTTACCACATTCCAGGCGTGTCGGTCCCTACGTCTCGGTGGTAACATTACATGCGTCTATAGCGGTATATATCCTAATCTTAGGCAACCTAACATATCGGATGTAACATTTGACAACATTCCAGGCGTGTCGGTCCCTACGTCTCGGTGGTAACATTACATGCGTCTATAACGGTGTATTTCCTAATCTAAGGCAACCTAACATCTCGGATGCAATATTTGACAACATTCCTGGCCTGTCGAACCCTACTTCTCGGAGGGAACAGTATATACGTCTATAACGTCATATATCCTAACCTAAGGCAACCTAACATCTCGAATGTAACATTTGACAACATTCCAGGCATGTCGGTCCCTACGTCTCGGTGGTAACATTATATGCGTCTGTTACGTTATATATCCTTATCTAAGGCAACCTAACATCTCGGATGCAATATTTGACAACATTCCTAGCCTGTCGAACCCTACTTCTCGGAGAGAACAGTATATACGTCTATAACGTCATATATCCTAACCTAAGGCAACCTAACATCTCGGATGTAACATTTGACAACATTCCAGGCGTGTCGGTCCCTACGTCTCGGTGGTAACCTTACATGCGTCTATAACGGTATATTTCCTAATCTAAGGCAACCCAACATCTCGGATGCAATATTTGACAACATTCCTGGCCTGTCGAACCCTACTTCTCGGAGGGAACAGTATATACGTCTATAACGTCATATATCCTAACCTAAGGCAACCTAACATCTCGGATGTAACATTTGACAACATTCCAGGCATGTCGGTCCCTACGTCTCGGTGGTAACATTACATGCGTCTATAACGGTATATATCCTAATCTTAGGCAACCTAACATCTCGGATGTAACATTTTACCACATTCCAGGCGTGTCGGTCCCTACGTCTCGGTGGTAACATTACATGCGTCTATAACGGTATATATCCTAATCTTAGGCAACCTAACATCTCGGATGTAACATTTTACCACATTCCAGGCGTGTCGGTCCCTACGTCTCGGTGGTAACATTACATGCGTCTATAACGTTATATATCCTAACCTAAGGCCACCTAACATCTCGTATGTAATATTTGACAACATTCCTGGCGTGTCGGTACCTACGTCTCGGTGGTAACATTACATGCGTCTATAGCGGTATATATCCTAATCTTAGGCAACCTAACATATCGGATGTAACATTTTACAGCGTTCCAGGCCTGTCGGTCCCTACTTCTCGGTGGTAACTTTACATGCGTCTATAACGGTATATATCCTAATCTTAGGCAACCTAACATCTCGGATGTAACATTTTACCACATTCCAGGCGTGTCGGTCCCTACGTCTCGGTGGTAACATTACATGCGTCTATAGCGGTATATATCCTAATCTTAGGCAACCTAACATATCGGATGTATCATTTTACAACATTCCAGGCCTGTCTGGCCCTACTTCTCGGTGGTAACATTACATGCGTCTATAACGGTATATATCCTAATCTTAGGCAACCTAACATCTCGGATGCAACATTTTACCACATTCCAGGCGTGTCGGTCCCTACGTTTCGGTGGTAACATTACATGCGTCTATAACGGTATATATCCTAATCTTAGGCAACCTAACATCTCGGATGTAACATTTTACCACATTCCAGGCGTGTCGGTCCCTACGTCTCGGTGGTAACATTACATGCGTCTATAACGTTATATATCCTAACCTTAGGCAACCTAACATCTCGGATGCAATATTTGACAACATTCCTGGCCTGTCGAAGCCTACTTCTAGGAGGGAACAGCATATACATCTATAACGTCATATATCCTAACCTAAGACAACCTAACATCTCGAATGTAACATTTGACAACATTCCAGGCGTGTCGGTCCGTACGTCTCGGTGGTAAGATTACATGCGTCTATAACGTTATATATCCTAACCTTAGGCAACCTAACATCTCAGATGCAATATTTGACAACATTCCTGGCTTGTCGAACCCTACTTCTCGGAGGGAACAGCATATACATCTATAACGTTATATATCCTAGCCTTAGGCAACCTAACATCTCGGATGTAACATTTGATAGCATTCCGGGCGTGTCGGTCCCTACGTCTCGGTGGTAACATTACATGCGTCTATAACGGTATATATCCTAATCTTAGGCAACCTAACATCTCGGATGTAACATTTTACCACATTCCAGGCGTGTCGGTCCCTACGTCTCGGTGGTAACATTACATGCGTCTATAACGTTATATATCCTAACCTAAGGCCACCTAACATCTCGTATGTAATATTTGACAACATTCCTGGCGTGTCGGTCCCTACGTTTTGGTGGTAACATTACATGCGTCTATAGCGGTATATATCCTAATCTTAGGCAACCTAACATATCGGATGTAACATTTTACAGCATTCCAGGCCTGTCGGTCCCTACTTCTCGGCGGTAACTTTACATGCGTCTATAACGGTATATATCCTAATCTTAGGCAACCTAACATCTCGGATGTAACATTTTACCACATTCCAGGCGTGTCGGTCCCTACGTCTCGGTGGTAACATTACATGCGTCTATAGCGGTATATATCCTAATCTTAGGCAACCTAACATATCGGATGTAACATTTTACAACATTCCAGGCCTGTCTGGCCCTACTTCTCGGTGGTAACATTACATGCGTCTATAACGGTATATATCCTAATCTTAGGCAACCTAACATCTCGGATGTAACATTTTACCACATTCCAGGCGTGTCGGTCCCTACGTCTCGGTGGTAACATTACATGCGTCTATAGCGGTATATATCCTAATCTTAGGCAACCTAACATCTCGGATGTAACATTTTACCACATTCCAGGCGTGTCGGTCCCTACTTCTCGGTGGGAACATTACATGCGTCTATAACGTTATATATCCTAACCTAAGGCCACCTAACATCTCGTATGTAATATTTGACAACATTCCTGGCGTATCGAACCCTACTTCTCGGAGGGAACAGTATATACGTCTATAACGTTATATATCCTAACCTAAGGCAACCTAACATGTCTGATGTAATATTTGACAACATTCCTGGCGTGTCGGACCCTACTTCTCGGTGGGAACAGTATATACGTCTGTAATGTCATATATTCTAACCTAAGGCAACCTAACATCTCGGATATAACATTTGACAACATTCCAGGCGTGTTGGAAACCTACGTCTCGGTGGTAACATTATATGCGTCTATAACGTTATATATCCTTATCTAAGGCAACCTAACATCTCGGATGCTATATTTGACAACATTCCTAGCCTGTCGAACCCTACTTCTCGGAGGGAACAGTATATACGTCTATAACGTTATATATCCTAACCTAAGGCAACCTGACATCTCGGATGTAATATTCTACAACCTTCCAGGCGTGTCGGACCCTACTTCTCGGTGGGAACATTATATGCGTCTATAACGTTGTATATCCTTATCTAAGGCAACGTAACCTCTCGGATGCAATATTTGACAACATTCGTGGCCTGTCGAACCCTACTTCTCGGAGGGAAAAGTATATACGTCTATAACGTCATATATCCTAACCTAAGGAACCTAAGATCTCGGATGTAACATTTGACAACATTCCAGGCGTGTCGGTCCCTACGTCTCGGTGGTAACCTTACATGCGTCTATAACGGTATATTTCCTAATCTAAGGCAACCTAACATCTCGGATGCAATATTTGACAACATTCCTGGCCTGTCGAACCCTACTTCTCGGAGGGAACAGTATATACGTCTATAACGTCATATATCCTAACCTAAGGCAACCTAACATCTCGGATGTAACATCTGACAACATTCCAGGCATGTCGGTCCCTACGTCTCGGTGGTAACATTACATGCGTCTATAACGGTATATGTCCTAATCTTAGGCAACCCAACATCTCGGATGTAACATTTTACCACATTCCAGGCGTGTCGGTCCCTACGTCTCGGTGGTAACATTACATGCGTCTATAACGGTATATATCCTAATCTTAGGCAACCTAACATCTCGGATGTAACATTTTACCACATTCCAGGCGTGTCGGTCCCTACGTCTCAGTGGTAACATTACATGCGTCTATAACGTTATATATCCTAACCTAAGGCCACCTAACATCTCGTATGTAATATTTGACAACATTCCTGGCGTGTCGGTCCCTACGTCTCGGTGGTAACATTACATGCGTCTATAGCGGTATATATCCTAATCTTAGGCAACCTAACATATCGGATGTAACATTTTACAACATTCCAGGCCTGTCGGTCCCTACTTCTCGGTGGTAACATTACATGCGTCTATAACGGTATATATCCTAATCTTAGGCAACCTAACATCTCGGATGTAACATTTTACCACATTCCAGGCGTGTCGGTCCCTACGTCTCGGTGGTAACATTACATGCGTCTATAACGGTATATATCCTAATCTTAGGCAACCTAACATCTCGGATGTAACATTTTCCCACATTCCAAGCGTGTCGGTCCCTACGTCTCGGTGGTAACATTACATGGGTCTATAACGTTATATATCCTAACCTTAGGCAACCTAACATCTCGGATGCAATATTTGACAACATTCCTGGCCTGTCGAAGCCTACTTCTAGGAGGGAACAGCATATACATCTATAACGTCATATGTCCTAATCTAAGGCAACCTAACATCTCGGATGAAATATTTCACAACATTCCTGGCCTGTCGAACCCTACATCTCGGAGGGAACAGTATATACGTCTGTAACGTCATATATCCTAACCTAAGACAACCTAACATCTCGAATGTAACATTTGACAACATTCCAGGCGTGTCGGTCCCTACGTCTCGGTGGTAACATTACATGCGTCTATAACGTTATATATCCAAACCTTAGGCAACCTAACATCTCAGATGCAATATTTGACAACATTCCTGGCCTGTCGAACCCTACTTCTCGGAGGGAACAGCATATACATCTATAACGTCATATATCCTAGCCTTAGGCAACCTAACATCTCGGATGTAACATTTGATAACATTCCGGGCGTGTCGGTCCCTACGTCTCGGTGGTAACATTACATGCGTCTATAACGGTATATATCCTAATCTTAGGCAACCTAACATCTCGGATGTAACATTTTACCACATTCCAGGCGTGTCGGTCCCTACTTCTCGGTGGGAACATTACATGCGTCTATAACGTTATATATCCTAACCTAAGGCCACCTAACATCTCGTATGTAATATTTGACAAGATTCCTGGCGTATCGAACCCTACTTCTCGGAGGGAACAGTATATACGTCTATAACGTTATATATCCTAACCTAAGGCAACCTAACATGTCGGATGTAATATTTGACAACATTCCTGGCGTGTCGGACCCTACTTGTCGGTGGGAACAGTATATACGTCTGTAATGTCATATATTCTAAACTAAGGCAACCTAACATCTCGGATATAACATTTGACAACATTCCAGGCGTGTTGGAACCCTACTTCTCGGTGTTAACATTATATTCGTCTATAATGTTATATATCCTTATCTAAGGCAACCTAACATCTCGGATGCTATATTTGACAACATTCCTAGCCTGTCGAACCCTACTTCTCGGAGGGAACAGTATATACGTCTATAACGTTATATATCCTAACCTAAGGCAACCTGACATCTCGGATGTAATATTCTACAACCTTCCAGGCGTGTCGGACCCTACTTCTCGGTGGGAACATTATATGCGTCTATAAGGTTGTATATCCTTATCTAAGGCAACCTAACCTCTCGGATGCAATATTTGACAACATTCGTGGCCTGTCGAACTCTACTTCTCGGAGGGAAAGGTATATACGTCTATAACGTCATATATCCTAACCTAAGGCAACCTAAGATCTCGGATGTAACATTTGACAACATTCCAGGCGTGTCGGTCCCTACGTCTCGGTGGTAACATTACATGCGTCTATAACGGTATATTTCCTAATCTAAGGCAACCTAACATCTCGGATGCAATATTTGACAACATTCCTGGCCGGTCGAACCCTACTTCTCGGAGGGAACAGTATATACGTCTATAACGTCATATATCCTAACCTAAGGCAACCTAACATCTCGGATGTAACATTTGACAACATTCCAGGCATGTCGGTCCCTACGTCTCGGTGGTAACATTATATGCGTCTGTTACGTTATATATCCTTATCTAAGGCAACCTAACATCTCGGATGCAATATTTGACAACATTCCTAGCCTGTCGAACCCTACTTCTCGGAGGGAACAGTATATACGTCTATAACGTTATATATCCTAACCGGAGGCAACCTGACATCTCGGATGTAATATTCTACATCATTCCAGGCATGTCGGACCCTACTTCTCGGTGGGAACATTATATGAGACTATAACGTTGCATATCCTAATCTAAGGCAACTTAACATCTCGGATGCAATATTTGACAACATTCCTGGCCTGTCGAACTCTACTGCTCGGAGGGAACAGTATATACGTCTATAACGGTATATATCCTAATCTAAGGCAACCTAACATCTCGGATGCAATATTTGACAACATTCGTGGCCTGCCGAACCCTACTTCTCGGAGGGAACAGTATATACGTCTATAACGTCATATATCCTAACCTAAGGCAACCTAACATCTCGGATGTAACATTTGACAACATTCCAGGCATGTCGGTCCCTACGTCTCGGTGGTAACATTACATGCGTCTATAACGGTATATATCCTAATCTTAGGCAACCTAACATCTCGGATGTAACATTTTACCACATTCCAGGCGTGTCGGTCCCTACGTCTCGGTGGTAACATTACATGCGTCTATAACGGTATATATCCTAATCTTAGGCAACCTAACATCTCGGATGTAACATTTTACCACATTCCAGGCGTGTCGGTCCCTACGTCTCGGTGGTAACATTACATGCGTCTATAACGTTATATATCCTAACCTAAGGCCACCTAACATCTCGTATGTAATATTTGACAACATTCCTGGCGTGTCGGTACCTACGTCTCGGTGGTAACATTACATGCGTCTATAGCGGTATATATCCTAATCTTAGGCAACCTAACATATCGGATGTAACATTTTACAGCGTTCCAGGCCTGTCGGTCCCTACTTCTCGGTGGTAACTTTACATGCGTCTATAACGGTATATATCCTAATCTTAGGCAACCTAACATCTCGGATGTAACATTTTACCACATTCCAGGCGTGTCGGTCCCTACGTCTCGGTGGTAACATTACATGCGTCTATAGCGGTATATATCCTAATCTTAGGCAACCTAACATATCGGATGTATCATTTTACAACATTCCAGGCCTGTCTGGCCCTACTTCTCGGTGGTAACATTACATGCGTCTATAACGGTATATATCCTAATCTTAGGCAACCTAACATCTCGGATGCAACATTTTACCACATTCCAGGCGTGTCGGTCCCTACGTTTCGGTGGTAACATTACATGCGTCTATAACGGTATATATCCTAATCTTAGGCAACCTAACATCTCGGATGTAACATTTTACCACATTCCAGGCGTGTCGGTCCCTACGTCTCGGTGGTAACATTACATGCGTCTATAACGTTATATATCCTAACCTTAGGCAACCTAACATCTCGGATGCAATATTTGACAACATTCCTGGCCTGTCGAAGCCTACTTCTAGGAGGGAACAGCATATACATCTATAACGTCATATATCCTAACCTAAGACAACCTAACATCTCGAATGTAACATTTGACAACATTCCAGGCGTGTCGGTCCGTACGTCTCGGTGGTAAGATTACATGCGTCTATAACGTTATATATCCTAACCTTAGGCAACCTAACATCTCAGATGCAATATTTGACAACATTCCTGGCTTGTCGAACCCTACTTCTCGGAGGGAACAGCATATACATCTATAACGTTATATATCCTAGCCTTAGGCAACCTAACATCTCGGATGTAACATTTGATAGCATTCCGGGCGTGTCGGTCCCTACGTCTCGGTGGTAACATTACATGCGTCTATAACGGTATATATCCTAATCTTAGGCAACCTAACATCTCGGATGTAACATTTTACCACATTCCAGGCGTGTCGGTCCCTACGTCTCGGTGGTAACATTACATGCGTCTATAACGTTATATATCCTAACCTAAGGCCACCTAACATCTCGTATGTAATATTTGACAACATTCCTGGCGTGTCGGTCCCTACGTTTTGGTGGTAACATTACATGCGTCTATAGCGGTATATATCCTAATCTTAGGCAACCTAACATATCGGATGTAACATTTTACAGCATTCCAGGCCTGTCGGTCCCTACTTCTCGGCGGTAACTTTACATGCGTCTATAACGGTATATATCCTAATCTTAGGCAACCTAACATCTCGGATGTAACATTTTACCACATTCCAGGCGTGTCGGTCCCTACGTCTCGGTGGTAACATTACATGCGTCTATAGCGGTATATATCCTAATCTTAGGCAACCTAACATATCGGATGTAACATTTTACAACATTCCAGGCCTGTCTGGCCCTACTTCTCGGTGGTAACATTACATGCGTCTATAACGGTATATATCCTAATCTTAGGCAACCTAACATCTCGGATGTAACATTTTACCACATTCCAGGCGTGTCGGTCCCTACGTCTCGGTGGTAACATTACATGCGTCTATAGCGGTATATATCCTAATCTTAGGCAACCTAACATCTCGGATGTAACATTTTACCACATTCCAGGCGTGTCGGTCCCTACTTCTCGGTGGGAACATTACATGCGTCTATAACGTTATATATCCTAACCTAAGGCCACCTAACATCTCGTATGTAATATTTGACAACATTCCTGGCGTATCGAACCCTACTTCTCGGAGGGAACAGTATATACGTCTATAACGTTATATATCCTAACCTAAGGCAACCTAACATGTCTGATGTAATATTTGACAACATTCCTGGCGTGTCGGACCCTACTTCTCGGTGGGAACAGTATATACGTCTGTAATGTCATATATTCTAACCTAAGGCAACCTAACATCTCGGATATAACATTTGACAACATTCCAGGCGTGTTGGAAACCTACGTCTCGGTGGTAACATTATATGCGTCTATAACGTTATATATCCTTATCTAAGGCAACCTAACATCTCGGATGCTATATTTGACAACATTCCTAGCCTGTCGAACCCTACTTCTCGGAGGGAACAGTATATACGTCTATAACGTTATATATCCTAACCTAAGGCAACCTGACATCTCGGATGTAATATTCTACAACCTTCCAGGCGTGTCGGACCCTACTTCTCGGTGGGAACATTATATGCGTCTATAACGTTGTATATCCTTATCTAAGGCAACGTAACCTCTCGGATGCAATATTTGACAACATTCGTGGCCTGTCGAACCCTACATCTCGGAGGGAACAGTATATACGTCTGTAACGTCATATATCCTAACCTAAGACAACCTAACATCTCGAATGTAACATTTGACAACATTCCAGGCGTGTCGGTCCCTACGTCTCGGTGGTAACATTACATGCGTCTATAACGTTATATATCCAAACCTTAGGCAACCTAACATCTCAGATGCAATATTTGACAACATTCCTGGCCTGTCGAACCCTACTTCTCGGAGGGAACAGCATATACATCTATAACGTCATATATCCTAGCCTTAGGCAACCTAACATCTCGGATGTAACATTTGATAACATTCCGGGCGTGTCGGTCCCTACGTCTCGGTGGTAACATTACATGCGTCTATAACGGTATATATCCTAATCTTAGGCAACCTAACATCTCGGATGTAACATTTTACCACATTCCAGGCGTGTCGGTCCCTACGTCTCGGTGGTAACATTACATGCGTCTATAGCGGTATATATCCTAACCTTAGGCAACCTAACATCTCGGATGTAACATTTTACAACATTCCAGGCCTGTCGGTCCCTACGTCTCGGTGGTAACATTACATGCGTCTATAATGTTATATATCCTAACCTAAGGCCACCTAACATCTCGTATGTACTATTTGACAACATTCCTGGCGTGTCGAACCCTACTTCTCGGTGGTAACATTACATGCGTCTATAACGGTATATATCCTAATCTTAGGCAACCTAACATCTCGGATGTAACATTTTACCACATTCCAGGCGTGTCGGTCCCTACTTCTCGGTGGGAACATTACATGCGTCTATAACGTTATATATCCTAACCTAAGGCCACCTAACATCTCGTATGTAATATTTGACAAGATTCCTGGCGTATCGAACCCTACTTCTCGGAGGGAACAGTATATACGTCTATAACGTTATATATCCTAACCTAAGGCAACCTAACATGTCGGATGTAATATTTGACAACATTCCTGGCGTGTCGGACCCTACTTCTCGGTGGGAACAGTATATACGTCTGTAATGTCATATATTCTAAACTAAGGCAACCTAACATCTCGGATATAACATTTGACAACATTCCAGGCGTGTTGGAACCCTACTTCTCGGTGTTAACATTATATTCGTCTATAATGTTATATATCCTTATCTAAGGCAACCTAACATCTCGGATGCTATATTTGACAACATTCCTAGCCTGTCGAACCCTACTTCTCGGAGGGAACAGTATATACGTCTATAACGTTATATATCCTAACCTAAGGCAACCTGACATCTCGGATGTAATATTCTACAACCTTCCAGGCGTGTCGGACCCTACTTCTCGGTGGGAACATTATATGCGTCTATAAGGTTGTATATCCTTATCTAAGGCAACCTAACCTCTCGGATGCAATATTTGACAACATTCGTGGCCTGTCGAACTCTACTTCTCGGAGGGAAAGGTATATACGTCTATAACGTCATATATCCTAACCTAAGGCAACCTAAGATCTCGGATGTAACATTTGACAACATTCCAGGCGTGTCGGTCCCTACGTCTCGGTGGTAACATTACATGCGTCTATAACGGTATATTTCCTAATCTAAGGCAACCTAACATCTCGGATGCAATATTTGACAACATTCCTGGCCGGTCGAACCCTACTTCTCGGAGGGAACAGTATATACGTCTATAACGTCATATATCCTAACCTAAGGCAACCTAACATCTCGGATGTAACATTTGACAACATTCCAGGCATGTCGGTCCCTACGTCTCGGTGGTAACATTATATGCGTCTGTTACGTTATATATCCTTATCTAAGGCAACCTAACATCTCGGATGCAATATTTGACAACATTCCTAGCCTGTCGAACCCTACTTCTCGGAGGGAACAGTATATACGTCTATAACGTTATATATCCTAACCGGAGGCAACCTGACATCTCGGATGTAATATTCTACATCATTCCAGGCATGTCGGACCCTACTTCTCGGTGGGAACATTATATGAGACTATAACGTTGCATATCCTAATCTAAGGCAACTTAACATCTCGGATGCAATATTTGACAACATTCCTGGCCTGTCGAACTCTACTGCTCGGAGGGAACAGTATATACGTCTATAACGGTATATATCCTAATCTAAGGCAACCTAACATCTCGGATGCAATATTTGACAACATTCGTGGCCTGCCGAACCCTACTTCTCGGTGGGAACAGTATATACGTCTATAACGTTATATATCCTAACCTAAGGCAACCTAACATCTCGGATGTAACATTTGACAACATTCCAGGCATGTCGGTCCCTACGTCTCGGTGGTAACATTACATGCGTCTATAACGGTATATATCCTAATCTTAGGCAACCTAACATCTCGGATGTAACATTTTACCACATTCCAGGCGTGTCGGTCCCTACGTCTCGGTGGTAACATTACATGCGTCTATAACGGTATATATCCTAATCTTAGGCAACCTAACATCTCGTATGTAATATTTGACATCATTCCTGGCGTGTCGGTCCCTACGTCTCGGTGGTAACATTACATGCGTCTATAACGTTATATATCCTAACCTTAGGCAACCTAACATCTCGGATGCAATATTTGACAACATTCCTGGCCTGTCGAACCCTAATTCTCGGAGGGAACAGCATATACATCTATAACGTCATATATCCTAATCTAAGGCAACCTAACATCTCGGATGAAATATTTCACAACATTCCTGGCCTGGAGAACCCTACATCTCGGAGGGAACAGTACATACGTCTGTAACGTCATATATCCTAACCTAAGACAACCTAACATGTCGGACGTAACATTTGACAACATTCCAGGCGTGTCGGTCCCTACGTCTCGGTGGTAACATTACATGCGTCTATAACGTTATATATCCTAACCTTAGGCAACCTAACATCTCCAATGCAATATTTGACAACATTCCTGGCCTGTCGAACCCTACTTCTCGGAGGGAACAGCATATACATCTATAACGTCATATATCCTAGCCTTAGGCAACCTAACATCTCGGATGTAACATTTGATAACATTCCAGGCGTGTCGGTCCCTACGTCTCGGTGGTAACATTACATGCGTCTATAACGGTATATATCCTAATCTTTGGCAACCTAACATCTCGGATGTAACATTTTACCACATTCCAGGCGTGTTGGAACCCTACGTCTCGGTGGTAACATTACTTGCGTCTATAACGTTATATATCCTTATCTAAGGCAACCTAACCTCTCGGATGCTATATTTGACAACATTCCTAGCCTGTCGAACCCTACTTCTCGGAGGGAACAGTATGTACGTCTATAACGTTATATATCCTAACCTAAGGCATCCTGACATCTCGGATGTAATATTCTACATCATTCCAGGCGTGTCGGACCCTACTTCTCGGTGGGAACATTATATGCGTCTATAACGTTGTATATCCTTATCTAAGGCAACCTAACCTCTCGGATGCAATATTTGACAACATTCGTGGCCTGTCGAACTCTACTTCTCGGAGGGAAAGGTATATACGTCTATAACGTCATATATCCTAACCTAAGGCAACCTAAGATCTCGGATGTAACATTTGACAACATTCCAGGCGTGTCGGTCCCTACGTCTCGGTGGTAACATTACATGCGTCTATAGCGGTATATATCCTAATCTTAGGCAACCTAACATCTCTGATGTAACATTTTACAACATTCCAGGCCTGTCGGTCCCTATGTCTCGGTGGTAACATTACATGCGTCTATAACGTTATATATCCTAACCAAAGCCACCTAACATCTCGTATGTAATATTTGACAACATTCCTGGCGTGTCGGTCCCTACGTCTCGGTGGTAACATTACATGCGTCTATAGCGGTATATATCCTAATCTTAGGCAACCTAACATCTCTGATGTAACATTTTACAACATTCCAGGCCTGTCGGTCCCTACGTCTCGGTGGTAACATTACATGCGTCTATAACGTTATATATCCTAACCTAAAGCCACCTAACATCTCGTATGTAATATTTGACAACATTCCTGGCGTGTCGAACCCTACTTCTCGGTGGTAACATTACATGCGTCTATAACGGTATATATCCTAATCTTAGGCAACCTAACATCTCGGATGTAACATTTTACCACATTCCAGGCGTGTCGGTCCCTACGTCTCGGTGGTAACATTACATGCGTCTATAACGGTATATATCCTAATCTTAGGCAACCTAACATCTCGGATGTAACATTTTACCACATTCCAGGCGTGTCGGTCCCTACGTCTCGGTGGTAACATTACATGCGTCTATAACGTTATATATCCTAACCTAAGGCCACCTAACATCTCGGATGTAACATTTGATAACATTCGAGGCGTGTCGGTCCCTACGTCTCGGTGGTAACATTACATGCGTCTATAACGGTATATATCCTAATCTTAGGCAACCTAACATCTCGGATGTAACATTTTACCACATTCCAGGCGTGTCGGTCCCTACGTCACGGTGGTAACATTACATGCGTCTATAACGTTATATATCCTAACCAAAGCCACCTAACATCTCGTATGTAATATTTGACGACATTCCTGGCGTGTCGGTCCCTACGTCTCGGTGGTAACATTACATGCGTCTATAGCGGTATATATCCTAATCTTAGGCAACCTAACATCTCTGATGTAACATTTTACAACATTCCAGGCCTGTCGGTCCCTACGTCTCGGTGGTAACATTACATGCGTCTATAACGTTATATATCCTAACCTAAAGCCACCTAACATCTCGTATGTAATATTTGACTACATTCCTGGCGTGTCGAACCCTACTTCTCGGTGGTAACATTACATGCGTCTATAACGGTATATATCCTAATCTTAGGCAACCTAACATCTCGGATGTAACATTTTACCACATTCCAGGCGTGTCGGTCCCTACGTCTCGGTGGTAACATTACATGCGTCTATAACGTTATATATCCTAACCTAAGGCCACCTAACATCTCGTATGTAATATTTGACAACATTCCTGGCGTGTCGGTCCCTACGTCTCGGTGGTAACATTACATGCGTCTATAACGGTATATATCCTAATCTTAGGCAACCTAACATCTCGGATGTAACATTTTACCACATTCCAGGCGTGTCGGTCCCTACGTCTCGGTGGTAACATTACATGCGTCTATAACGTTATATATCCTAACCTAAAGCCACCTAACATCTCGTATGTAATATTTGACTACATTCCTGGCGTGTCGAACCCTACTTCTCGGTGGTAACATTACATGCGTCTATAACGGTATATATCCTAATCTTAGGCAACCTAACATCTCGGATGTAACATTTTACCACATTCCAGGCGTGTCGGTCCCTACGTCTCGGTGGTAACATTACATGCGTCTATAACGTTATATATCCTAACCTAAGGCCACCTAACATCTCGTATGTAATATTTGACAACATTCCTGGCGTATCGAACCCTACTTCTCGGTGGGAACATTACATGCGTCTATAACGGTATATATCCTAATCTTAGGCAACCTAACATCTCGGATGTAACATTTTACCACATTCCAGGCGTGTCGGTCCCTACGTCTCGGTGGTAACATTACATGCGTCTATAGCGGTATATATCCTAATCTTAGGCAACCTAACATCTCGGATGTAACATTTTACCACATTCCAGGCGTGTCGGTCCCTACTTCTCGGTGGGAACATTACATGCGTCTATAACGTTATATATCCTAACCTAAGGCCACCTAACATCTCGTATGTAATATTTGACAACATTCCTGGCGTATCGAACCCTACTTCTCGGAGGGAACAGTATATACGTCTATAACGTTATATATCCTAACCTACGGCAACCTAACATGTCTGATGTAATATTTGACAACATTCCTGGCGTGTCGGACCCTACTTCTCGGTGGGAACAGTATATACGCCTGTAATGTCATATATTCTAACCTAAGGCAACCTAACATCTCGGATATAACATTTGACAACATTCCAGGCGTGTTGGAACCCTACGTCTCGGTGGTAACATTACATGCGTCTATAACGTTATATATCCTTATCTAAGGCAACCTAACATCTGGGATGCTATATTTGACAACATTCCTAGCCTGTCGAACCCTACTTCTCGGAGGGAACAGTATATACGTCTATAACGTTATATATCCTAACCTAAGGCAACCTGACATCTCGAATGTAATATTCTACATCATTCCAGGCGTGTCCGACCCTACGTCTCGGTGGTAACATTACATGCGTCTATAACGGTATATATCCTAATCTTAGGCAACCTAACATCTCGGATGTAACATTTTACCACATTCCAGGCGTGTCGGTCCCTACGTCTCGGTGGTAACATTACATGCGTCTATAACGTTATATATCCTAACCTAAGGCCACCTAACATCTCGTATGTAATATTTGACAACATTCCTGGCGTGTCGGTCCCTACGTCTCGGTGGTAACATTGCATGCGTCTATAGCGGTATATATCCTAATCTTAGGCAACCTAACATATCGGATGTAACATTTTACAACATTCCAGGCCTGTCGGTCCCTACTTCTCGGTGGTAACATTACATGCGTCTATAACGGTATATATCCTAATCTTAGGCAACCTAACATCTCGGATGTAACATTTTACCACATTCCAGGCGTGTCGGTCCCTACGTCTCGGTGGTAACATTACATGCGTCTATAACGGTATATATCCTAATCTTAGGCAACCTAACATCTCGGATGTAACATTTTACCACATTCCAAGCGTGTCGGTCCCTACGTCTCGGTGGTAACATTACATGCGTCTATAACGTTATATATCCTAACCTAAGGCCACCTAACATCTCGTATGTAATATTTGACAACATTCCTGGCGTATCGAACCCTACTTCTCGGAGGGAACAGTATATACGTCTATAACGTTATATATCCTAACCTAAGGCAACCTAACATGTCTGATGTAATATTTGACAACATTCCCGGCGTGTCGGACCCTACTTCTCGGTGGGAACAGTATATACGTCTGTAATGTCATATATTCTAACCTAAGGCAACCTAACATCTCGGATATAACATTTGACAACATTCCAGGCGTGTTGGAACCCTACGTCTCGGTGGTAACATTACATGCGTCTATAACGGTATATATCCTAATCTTAGGCAACCTAACATCTCGGATGTTACATTTTACCACATTCCAGGCGTGTCGGTCCCTACGTCTCGGTGGTAACATTACATGCGTCTATAACGTTATATATCCTAACCAAAGCCACCTAACATCTCGGATGTAACATTTGATAACATTCCAGGCGTGTCGGTCCCTACGTCTCGGTGGTAACATTACATGCGTCTATAACGGTATATATCCTAATCTTTGGCAACCTAACATCTCGGATGTAACATTTTACCACATTCCAGGCGTGTTGGAACCCTACGTCTCGGTGGTAACATTACTTGCGTCTATAACGTTATATATCCTTATCTAAGGCAACCTAACCTCTCGGATGCTATATTTGACAACATTCCTAGCCTGTCGAACCCTACTTCTCGGAGGGAACAGTATGTACGTCTATAACGTTATATATCCTAACCTAAGGCATCCTGACATCTCGGATGTAATATTCTACATCATTCCAGGCGTGTCGGACCCTACTTCTCGGTGGGAACATTATATGCGTCTATAACGTTGTATATCCTTATCTAAGGCAACCTAACCTCTCGGATGCAATATTTGACAACATTCGTGGCCTGTCGAACTCTACTTCTCGGAGGGAAAGGTATATACGTCTATAACGTCATATATCCTAACCTAAGGCAACCTAAGATCTCGGATGTAACATTTGACAACATTCCAGGCGTGTCGGTCCCTACGTCTCGGTGGTAACATTACATGCGTCTATAGCGGTATATATCCTAATCTTAGGCAACCTAACATCTCTGATGTAACATTTTACAACATTCCAGGCCTGTCGGTCCCTATGTCTCGGTGGTAACATTACATGCGTCTATAACGTTATATATCCTAACCTAAAGCCACCTAACATCTCGTATGTAATATTTGACTACATTCCTGGCGTGTCGAACCCTACTTCTCGGTGGCAACATTACATGCGTCTATAACGGTATATATCCTAATCTTAGGCAACCTAACATCTCGGATGTAACATTTTACCACATTCCAGGCGTGTCGGTCCCTACGTCTCGGTGGTAACATTACATGCGTCTATAACGTTATACATCCTAACCTAAGGCCACCTAATATCTCGTATGTAATATTTGACAACATTCCTGGCGTATCGAACCCTACTTCTCGGTGGGAACAGTATATACGTCTATAACGTTATATATCCTAACCTAAGGCAACCTAACATCTCGGATGTAACATTTGACAACATTCCAGGCATGTCGGTCCCTACGTCTCGGTGGTAACATTACATGCGTCTATAACGGTATATATCCTAATCTTAGGCAACCTAACATCTCGGATGTAACATTTTACCACATTCCAGGCGTGTCGGTCCCTACGTCTCGGTGGTAACATTACATGCGTCTATAGCGGTATATATCCTAATCTTAGGCAACCTAACATCTCGGATGTAACATTTTACCACATTCCAGGCGTGTCGGTCCCTACGTCTCGGTGGTAACATTACATGCGTCTATAACGTTATATATCCTAACCAAAGCCACCTAACATCTCGTATGTAATATTTGAGAACATTCCTGGCGTGTCGGTCCCTACGTCTCGGTGGTAACATTACATGCGTCTATAGCGGTATATATCCTAATCTTAGGCAACCTAGCATCTCTGATGTAACATTTTACAACATTCCAGGCCTGTCGGTCCCTACGTCTCGGTGGTAACATTACATGCGTCTATAACGTTATATATCCTAACCTAAAGCCACCTAACATCTCGTATGTAATATTTGACAACATTCCTGGCGTGTCGAACCCTACTTCTCGGTGGTAACATTACATGCGTCTATAACGGTATATATCCTAATCTTAGGCAACCTAACATCTCGGATGTAACATTTTACCACATTCCAGGCGTGTCGGTCCCTACGTCTCGGTGGTAACATTACATGCGTCTATAACGTTATATATCCTAACCTAAGGCCACCTAACATCTCGTATGTAATATTTGACAACATTCCTGGCGTATCGAACCCTACTTCTCGGTGGGAACAGTATATACGTCTATAACGTTATATATCCTAACCTAAGGCAACCTAACATCTCGGGTGTAACATTTGACAACATTCCAGGCATGTCGGTCCCTACGTCTCGGTGGTAACATTACATGCGTCTATAACGGTATATATCCTAATCTTAGGCAACCTAACATCTCGGATGTAACATTTTACCACATTCCAGGCGTGTCGGTCCCTACGTCTCGGTGGTAACATTACATGCGTCTATAACGTTATATATCCTAACCTAAGGCCACCTAACATCTCGGATGTAACATTTGATAACATTCGAGGCGTGTCGGTCCCTACGTCTCGGTGGTAACATTACATGCGTCTATAACGGTATATATCCTAATCTTAGGCAACCTAACATCTCGGATGTAACATTTTACCACATTCCAGGCGTGTCGGTCCCTACGTCACGGTGGTAACATTACATGCGTCTATAACGTTATATATCCTAACCAAAGCCACCTAACATCTCGTATGTAATATTTGACGACATTCCTGGCGTGTCGGTCCCTACGTCTCGGTGGTAACATTACATGCGTCTATAGCGGTATATATCCTAATCTTAGGCAACCTAACATCTCTGATGTAACATTTTACAACATTCCAGGCCTGTCGGTCCCTACGTCTCGGTGGTAACATTACATGCGTCTATAACGTTATATATCCTAACCTAAAGCCACCTAACATCTCGTATGTAATATTTGACTACATTCCTGGCGTGTCGAACCCTACTTCTCGGTGGTAACATTACATGCGTCTATAACGGTATATATCCTAATCTTAGGCAACCTAACATCTCGGATGTAACATTTTACCACATTCCAGGCGTGTCGGTCCCTACGTCTCGGTGGTAACATTACATGCGTCTATAACGTTATATATCCTAACCTAAGGCCACCTAACATCTCGTATGTAATATTTGACAACATTCCTGGCGTGTCGGTCCCTACGTCTCGGTGGTAACATTACATGCGTCTATAACGGTATATATCCTAATCTTAGGCAACCTAACATCTCGGATGTAACATTTTACCACATTCCAGGCGTGTCGGTCCCTACTTCTCGGTGGGAACATTACATGCGTCTATAACGTTATATATCCTAACCTAAGGCCACCTAACATCTCGTATGTAATATTTGACAACATTCCTGGCGTATCGAACCCTACTTCTCGGAGGGAACAGTATATACGTCTATAACGTTATATATCCTAACCTACGGCAACCTAACATGTCTGATGTAATATTTGACAACATTCCTGGCGTGTCGGACCCTACTTCTCGGTGGGAAAAGTATATACGCCTGTAATGTCATATATTCTAACCTAAGGCAACCTAACATCTCGGATATAACATTTGACAACATTCCAGGCGTGTTGGAACCCTACGTCTCGGTGGTAACATTATATGCGTCTATAACGTTATATATCCTTATCTAAGGCAACCTAACATCTGGGATGCTATATTTGACAACATTCCTAGCCTGTCGAACCCTACTTCTCGGAGGGAACAGTATATACGTCTATAACGTTATATATCCTAACCTAAGGCAACCTGACATCTCGAATGTAATATTCTACATCATTCCAGGCGTGTCCGACCCTACGTCTCGGTGGTAACATTACATGCGTCTATAACGGTATATATCCTAATCTTAGGCAACCTAACATCTCGGATGTAACATTTTACCACATTCCAGGCGTGTCGGTCCCTACGTCTCGGTGGTAACATTACATGCGTCTATAACGTTATATATCCTAACCTAAGGCCACCTAACATCTCGTATGTAATATTTGACAACATTCCTGGCGTGTCGGTCCCTACGTCTCGGTGGTAACATTGCATGCGTCTATAGCGGTATATATCCTAATCTTAGGCAACCTAACATATCGGATGTAACATTTTACAACATTCCAGGCCTGTCGGTCCCTACTTCTCGGTGGTAACATTACATGCGTCTATAACGGTATATATCCTAATCTTAGGCAACCTAACATCTCGGATGTAACATTTTACCACATTCCAGGCGTGTCGGTCCCTACGTCTCGGTGGTAACATTACATGCGTCTATAACGGTATATATCCTAATCTTAGGCAACCTAACATCTCGGATGTAACATTTTACCACATTCCAAGCGTGTCGGTCCCTACGTCTCGGTGGTAACATTACATGCGTCTATAACGTTATATATCCTAACCTAAGGCCACCTAACATCTCGTATGTAATATTTGACAACATTCCTGGCGTATCGAACCCTACTTCTCGGAGGGAACAGTATATACGTCTATAACGTTATATATCCTAACCTAAGGCAACCTAACATGTCTGATGTAATATTTGACAACATTCCCGGCGTGTCGGACCCTACTTCTCGGTGGGAACAGTATATACGTCTGTAATGTCATATATTCTAACCTAAGGCAACCTAACATCTCGGATATAACATTTGACAACATTCCAGGCGTGTTGGAACCCTACGTCTCGGTGGTAACATTACATGCGTCTATAACGGTATATATCCTAATCTTAGGCAACCTAACATCTCGGATGTTACATTTTACCACATTCCAGGCGTGTCGGTCCCTACGTCTCGGTGGTAACATTACATGCGTCTATAACGTTATATATCCTAACCAAAGCCACCTAACATCTCGTATGTAATATTTGACAACATTCCTGGCGTGTCGGTCCCTACGTCTCGGTGGTAACATTACATGCGTCTATAGCGGTATATATCCTAATCTTAGGCAACCTAACATCTCTGATGTAACATTTTACAACATTCCAGGCCTGTCGGTCCCTACGTCTCGGTGGTAACATTACATGCGTCTATAACGTTATATATCCTAACCTAAAGCCACCTAATATCTCGTATGTAATATTTGACAACATTCCTGGCGTGTCGAACCCTACTTCTCGGTGGTAACGTTACATGCGTCTATAACGGTATATATCCTAATCTTAGGCAACCTAACATCTCGGATGTAACATTTTACCACATTCCAGGCGTGTCGGTCCCTACGTCTCGGTGGTAACATTACATGCGTCTATAACGTTATATATCCTAACCTAAGGCCACCTAACATCTCGTATGTAATATTTGACAACATTCCTGGCGTATCGAACCCTACTTCTCGGTGGGAACAGTATATACGTCTATAACGTTATATATCCTAACCTAAGGCAACCTAACATCTCGGATGTAACATTTGACAACATTCCAGGCATGTCGGTCCCTACGTCTCGGTGGTAACATTACATGCGTCTATAACGGTATATATCCTAATCTTAGGCAACCTAACATCTCGGATGTAACATTTGATAACATTCCAGGCGTGTCGGTCCCTACGTCTCGGTGGTAACATTACATGCGTCTATAACGGTATATATCCTAATCTTTGGCAACCTAACATCTCGGATGTAACATTTTACCACATTCCAGGCGTGTTGGAACCCTACGTCTCGGTGGTAACAGTATATGCGTCTATAACGTTATATATCCTTATCTAAGGCAACCTAACCTCTCGGATGCTATATTTGACAACATTCCTAGCCTGTCGAACCCTACTTCTCGGAGGGAACAGTATGTACGTCTATAACGTTATATATCCTAACCTAAGGCAACCTGACATCTCGGATGTAATATTCTACATCATTCCAGGCGTGTCGGACCCTACTTCTCGGTGGGAACATTATATGCGTCTATAACGTTGTATATCCTTATCTAAGGCAACCTAACCTCTCGGATGCAATATTTGACAACATTCGTGGCCTGTCGAACTCTACTTCTCGGAGGGAAAGGTATATACGTCTATAACGTCATATATCCTAACCTAAGGCAACCTAAGATCTCGGATGTAACATTTGACAACATTCCAGGCGTGTCGGTCCCTACGTCTCGGTGGTAACATTACATGCGTCTATAGCGGTATATATCCTAATCTTAGGCAACCTAACATCTCTGATGTAACATTTTACAACATTCCAGGCCTGTCGGTCCCTATGTCTCGGTGGTAACATTACATGCGTCTATAACGTTATATATCCTAACCTAAAGCCACCTAACATCTCGTATGTAATATTTGACTACATTCCTGGCGTGTCGAACCCTACTTCTCGGTGGTAACATTACATGCGTCTATAACGGTATATATCCTAATCTTAGGCAACCTAACATCTCGGATGTAACATTTTACCACATTCCAGGCGTGTCGGTCCCTACGTCTCGGTGGTAACATTACATGCGTCTATAACGTTATACATCCTAACCTAAGGCCACCTAACATCTCGTATGTAATATTTGACAACATTCCTGGCGTATCGAACCCTACTTCTCGGTGGGAACAGTATATACGTCTATAACGTTATATATCCTAACCTAAGGCAACCTAACATCTCGGATGTAACATTTGACAACATTCCAGGCATGTCGGTCCCTACGTCTCGGTGGTAACATTACATGCGTCTATAACGGTATATATCCTAATCTTAGGCAACCTAACATCTCGGATGTAACATTTTACCACATTCCAGGCGTGTCGGTCCCTACGTCTCGGTGGTAACATTACATGCGTCTATAACGTTATATATCCTAACCTAAGGCCACCTAACATCTCGGATGTAACATTTGATAACATTCGAGGCGTGTCGGTCCCTACGTCTCGGTGGTAACTTTACATGCGTCTATAACGGTATATATCCTAATCTTAGGCAACCTAACATCTCGGATGTAACATTTTACCACATTCCAGGCGTGTCGGTCCCTACGTCTCGGTGGTAACATTACATGCGTCTATAACGTTATATATCCTAACCAAAGCCACCTAACATCTCGTATGTAATATTTGACGACATTCCTGGCGTGTCGGTCCCTACGTCTCGGTGGTAACATTACATGCGTCTATAGCGGTATATATCCTAATCTTAGGCAACCTAACATCTCTGATGTAACATTTTACAACATTCCAGGCCTGTCGGTCCCTACGTCTCGGTGGTAACATTACATGCGTCTATAACGTTATATATCCTAACCTAAAGCCACCTAACATCTCGTATGTAATATTTGACTACATTCCTGGCGTGTCGAACCCTACTTCTCGGTGGTAACATTACATGCGTCTATAACGGTATATATCCTAATCTTAGGCAACCTAACATCTCGGATGTAACATTTTACCACATTCCAGGCGTGTCGGTCCCTACGTCTCGGTGGTAACATTACATGCGTCTATAACGTTATATATCCTAACCTAAGGCCACCTAACATCTCGTATGTAATATTTGACAACATTCCTGGCGTATCGAACCCTACTTCTCGGTGGGAACAGTATATACGTCTATAACGTTATATATCCTAACCTAAGGGAACCTAACATCTCGGATGTAACATTTGACAACATTCCAGGCATGTCGGTCCCTACGTCTCGGTGGTAACATTACATGCGTCTATAACGGTATATATCCTAATCTTAGGCAACCTAACATCTCGGATGTAACATTTTACCACATTCCAGGCGTGTCGGTCCCTACGTCTCGGTGGTAACATTACATGCGTCTATAGCGGTATATATCCTAATCTTAGGCAACCTAACATCTCGGATGTAACATTTTACCACATTCCAGGCGTGTCGGTCCCTACTTCTCGGTGGGAACATTACATGCGTCTATAACGTTATATATCCTAACCTAAGGCCACCTAACATCTCGTATGTAATATTTGACAACATTCCTGGCGTATCGAACCCTACTTCTCGGAGGGAACAGTATATACGTCTATAACGTTATATATCCTAACCTACGGCAACCTAACATGTCTGATGTAATATTTGACAACATTCCTGGCGTGTCGGACCCTACTTCTCGGTGGGAACAGTATATACGCCTGTAATGTCATATATTCTAACCTAAGGCAACCTAACATCTCGGATATAACATTTGACAACATTCCAGGCGTGTTGGAACCCTACGTCTCGGTGGTAACATTATATGCGTCTATAACGTTATATATCCTTATCTAAGGCAACCTAACATCTGGGATGCTATATTTGACAACATTCCTAGCCTGTCGAACCCTACATCTCGGAGGGAACAGTATATACGTCTATAACGTTATATATCCTAACCTAAGGCAACCTGACATCTCGAATGTAATATTCTACATCATTCCAGGCGTGTCCGACCCTACGTCTCGGTGGTAACATTACATGCGTCTATAACGTTATATATCCTAACCTTAGGCAACCTAACATCTCGAATGCAATATTTGACAACATTCCTGGCCTGTCGAACCCTACATCTCGGAGGGAACAGTACATACGTCTGTAACGTCATATATCCTAACCTAAGACAACCTAACATCTCGGACGTAACATTTGACAACATTCCAGGCGTGTCGGTCCCTACGTCTCGGTGGTAACATTACATGCGTCTATAACGTTATATATCCTAACCTTAGGCAACCTAACATCTCGAATGCAATATTTGACAACATTCCTGGCCTGTCGAACCCTACTTCTCGGAGGGAACAGCATATACATCTATAACGTCATATATCCTAGCCTTAGGCAACCTAACATCTCGGATGTAACATTTGATAACATTCCAGGCGTGTCGGCCCCTACGTCTCGGTGGTAACATTACATGCGTCTATAACGGTATATATCCTAATCTTAGGCAACCTAACATCTCGGATGTAACATTTTACCACATTCCAGGCGTGTCGGTCCCTACGTCTCGGTGGTAACATTACATGCGTCTATAACGTTATATATCCTAACCAAAGCCACCTAACATCTCGTATGTAATATTTGACAACATTCCTGGCGTGTCGGTCCCTACGTCTCGGTGGTAACATCACATGCGTCTATAGCGGTATATATCCTAATCTTAGGCAACCTAACATCTCTGATGTAACATTTTACAACATTCCAGGCCTGTCGGTCCCTACGTCTCGGTGGTAACATTACATGCGTCTATAACGTTATATATCCTAACCTAAAGCCACCTAACATCTCGTATGTAATATTTGACAACATTCCTGGCGTGTCGAACCCTACTTCTCGGTGGTAACATTACATGCGTCTATAACGGTATATATCCTAATCTTAGGCAACCTAACATCTCGGATGTAACATTTTACCACATTCCAGGCGTGTCGGTCCCTACGTCTCGGTGGTAACATTACATGCGTCTATAACGTTATATATCCTAACCTAAGGCCACCTAACATCTCGTATGTAATATTTGACAACATTCCTGGCGTGTCGGTCCCTACGTCTCGGTGGTAACATTGCATGCGTCTATAGCGGTATATATCCTAATCTTAGGCAACCTAACATATCGGATGTAACATTTTACAACATTCCAGGCCTGTCGGTCCCTACTTCTCGGTGGTAACATTACATGCGTCTATAACGGTATATATCCTAATCTTAGGCAACCTAACATCTCGGATGTAACATTTTACCACATTCCAGGCGTGTCGGTCCCTACGTCTCGGTGGTAACATTACATGCGTCTATAACGGTATATATCCTAATCTTAGGCAACCTAACATCTCGGATGTAACATTTTACCACATTCCAAGCGTGTCGGTCCCTACGTCTCGGTGGTAACATTACATGCGTCTATAACGTTATATATCCTAACCTAAGGCCACCTAACATCTCGTATGTAATATTTGACAACATTCCTGGCGTATCGAACCCTACTTCTCGGAGGGAACAGTATATACGTCTATAACGTTATATATCCTAACCTAAGGCAACCTAACATGTCTGATGTAATATTTGACAACATTCCCGGCGTGTCGGACCCTACTTCTCGGTGGGAACAGTATATACGTCTGTAATGTCATATATTCTAACCTAAGGCAACCTAACATCTCGGATATAACATTTGACAACATTCCAGGCGTGTTGGAACCCTACGTCTCGGTGGTAACGTTACATGCGTCTATAACGGTATATATCCTAATCTTAGGCAACCTAACATCTCGGATGTAACATTTTACCACATTCCAGGCGTGTCGGTCCCTACGTCTCGGTGGTAACATTACATGCGTCTATAACGTTATATATCCTAACCAAAGCCACCTAACATCTCGTATGTAATATTTGACAACATTCCTGGCGTGTCGGTCCCTACGTCTCGGTGGTAACATTACATGCGTCTATAGCGGTATATATCCTAATCTTAGGCAACCTAACATCTCTGATGTAACATTTTACAACATTCCAGGCCTGTCGGTCCCTACGTCTCGGTGGTAACATTACATGCGTCTATAACGTTATATATCCTAACCTAAAGCCACCTAACATCTCGTATGTAATATTTGACAACATTCCTGGCGTGTCGAACCCTACTTCTCGGTGGTAACGTTACATGCGTCTATAACGGTATATATCCTAATCTTAGGCAACCTAACATCTCGGATGTAACATTTTACCACATTCCAGGCGTGTCGGTCCCTACGTCTCGGTGGTAACATTACATGCGTCTATAACGTTGTATATCCTTATCTAAGGCAACCTAACCTCTCGGATGCAATATTTGACAACATTCGTGGCCTGTCGAACTCTACTTCTCGGAGGGAAAGGTATATACGTCTATAACGTCATATATCCTAACCTAAGGCAACCTAAGATCTCGGATGTAACATTTGACAACATTCCAGGCGTGTCGGTCCCTACGTCTCGGTGGTAACATTACATGCGTCTATAGCGGTATATATCCTAATCTTAGGCAACCTAACATCTCTGATGTAACATTTTACAACATTCCAGGCCTGTCGGTCCCTATGTCTCGGTGGTAACATTACATGCGTCTATAACGTTATATATCCTAACCTAAAGCCACCTAACATCTCGTATGTAATATTTGACTACATTCCTGGCGTGTCGAACCCTACTTCTCGGTGGTAACATTACATGCGTCTATAACGGTATATATCCTAATCTTAGGCAACCTAACATCTCGGATGTAACATTTTACCACATTCCAGGCGTGTCGGTCCCTACGTCTCGGTGGTAACATTACATGCGTCTATAACGTTATACATCCTAACCTAAGGCCACCTAACATCTCGTATGTAATATTTGACAACATTCCTGGCGTATCGAACCCTACTTCTCGGTGGGAACAGTATATACGTCTATAACGTTATATATCCTAACCTAAGGGAACCTAACATCTCGGATGTAACATTTGACAACATTCCAGGCATGTCGGTCCCTACGTCTCGGTGGTAACATTACATGCGTCTATAACGGTATATATCCTAATCTTAGGCAACCTAACATCTCGGATGTAACATTTTACCACATTCCAGGCGTGTCGGTCCCTACGTCTCGGTGGTAACATTACATGCGTCTATAGCGGTATATATCCTAATCTTAGGCAACCTAACATCTCGGATGTAACATTTTACCACATTCCAGGCGTGTCGGTCCCTACTTCTCGGTGGGAACATTACATGCGTCTATAACGTTATATATCCTAACCTAAGGCCACCTAACATCTCGTATGTAATATTTGACAACATTCCTGGCGTATCGAACCCTACTTCTCGGAGGGAACAGTATATACGTCTATAACGTTATATATCCTAACCTACGGCAACCTAACATGTCTGATGTAATATTTGACAACATTCCTGGCGTGTCGGACCCTACTTCTCGGTGGGAACAGTATATACGCCTGTAATGTCATATATTCTAACCTAAGGCAACCTAACATCTCGGATATAACATTTGACAACATTCCAGGCGTGTTGGAACCCTACGTCTCGGTGGTAACATTATATGCGTCTATAACGTTATATATCCTTATCTAAGGCAACCTAACATCTGGGATGCTATATTTGACAACATTCCTAGCCTGTCGAACCCTACATCTCGGAGGGAACAGTATATACGTCTATAACGTTATATATCCTAACCTAAGGCAACCTGACATCTCGAATGTAATATTCTACATCATTCCAGGCGTGTCCGACCCTACGTCTCGGTGGTAACATTACATGCGTCTATAACGTTATATATCCTAACCTTAGGCAACCTAACATCTCGAATGCAATATTTGACAACATTCCTGGCCTGTCGAACCCTACATCTCGGAGGGAACAGTACATACGTCTGTAACGTCATATATCCTAACCTAAGACAACCTAACATCTCGGACGTAACATTTGACAACATTCCAGGCGTGTCGGTCCCTACGTCTCGGTGGTAACATTACATGCGTCTATAACGTTATATATCCTAACCTTAGGCAACCTAACATCTCGAATGCAATATTTGACAACATTCCTGGCCTGTCGAACCCTACTTCTCGGAGGGAACAGCATATACATCTATAACGTCATATATCCTAGCCTTAGGCAACCTAACATCTCGGATGTAACATTTGATAACATTCCAGGCGTGTCGGCCCCTACGTCTCGGTGGTAACATTACATGCGTCTATAACGGTATATATCCTAATCTTAGGCAACCTAACATCTCGGATGTAACATTTTACCACATTCCAGGCGTGTCGGTCCCTACGTCTCGGTGGTAACATTACATGCGTCTATAACGTTATATATCCTAACCAAAGCCACCTAACATCTCGTATGTAATATTTGACAACATTCCTGGCGTGTCGGTCCCTACGTCTCGGTGGTAACATCACATGCGTCTATAGCGGTATATATCCTAATCTTAGGCAACCTAACATCTCTGATGTAACATTTTACAACATTCCAGGCCTGTCGGTCCCTACGTCTCGGTGGTAACATTACATGCGTCTATAACGTTATATATCCTAACCTAAAGCCACCTAACATCTCGTATGTAATATTTGACAACATTCCTGGCGTGTCGAACCCTACTTCTCGGTGGTAACATTACATGCGTCTATAACGGTATATATCCTAATCTTAGGCAACCTAACATCTCGGATGTAACATTTTACCACATTCCAGGCGTGTCGGTCCCTACGTCTCGGTGGTAACATTACATGCGTCTATAACGTTATATATCCTAACCTAAGGCCACCTAACATCTCGTATGTAATATTTGACAACATTCCTGGCGTGTCGGTCCCTACGTCTCGGTGGTAACATTGCATGCGTCTATAGCGGTATATATCCTAATCTTAGGCAACCTAACATATCGGATGTAACATTTTACAACATTCCAGGCCTGTCGGTCCCTACTTCTCGGTGGTAACATTACATGCGTCTATAACGGTATATATCCTAATCTTAGGCAACCTAACATCTCGGATGTAACATTTTACCACATTCCAGGCGTGTCGGTCCCTACGTCTCGGTGGTAACATTACATGCGTCTATAACGGTATATATCCTAATCTTAGGCAACCTAACATCTCGGATGTAACATTTTACCACATTCCAAGCGTGTCGGTCCCTACGTCTCGGTGGTAACATTACATGCGTCTATAACGTTATATATCCTAACCTAAGGCCACCTAACATCTCGTATGTAATATTTGACAACATTCCTGGCGTATCGAACCCTACTTCTCGGAGGGAACAGTATATACGTCTATAACGTTATATATCCTAACCTAAGGCAACCTAACATGTCTGATGTAATATTTGACAACATTCCCGGCGTGTCGGACCCTACTTCTCGGTGGGAACAGTATATACGTCTGTAATGTCATATATTCTAACCTAAGGCAACCTAACATCTCGGATATAACATTTGACAACATTCCAGGCGTGTTGGAACCCTACGTCTCGGTGGTAACGTTACATGCGTCTATAACGGTATATATCCTAATCTTAGGCAACCTAACATCTCGGATGTAACATTTTACCACATTCCAGGCGTGTCGGTCCCTACGTCTCGGTGGTAACATTACATGCGTCTATAACGTTATATATCCTAACCAAAGTCACCTAACATCTCGTATGTAATATTTGACAACATTCCTGGCGTGTCGGTCCCTACGTCTCGGTGGTAACATTACATGCGTCTATAGCGGTATATATCCTAATCTTAGGCAACCTAACATCTCTGATGTAACATTTTACAACATTCCAGGCCTGTCGGTCCCTACGTCTCGGTGGTAACATTACATGCGTCTATAACGTTATATATCCTAACCTAAAGCCACCTAACATCTCGTATGTAATATTTGACAACATTCCTGGCGTGTCGAACCCTACTTCTCGGTGGTAACGTTACATGCGTCTATAACGGTATATATCCTAATCTTAGGCAACCTAACATCTCGGATGTAACATTTTACCACATTCCAGGCGTGTCGGTCCCTACGTCTCGGTGGTAACATTACATGCGTCTATAACGTTGTATATCCTTATCTAAGGCAACCTAACCTCTCGGATGCAATATTTGACAACATTCGTGGCCTGTCGAACTCTACTTCTCGGAGGGAAAGGTATATACGTCTATAACGTCATATATCCTAACCTAAGGCAACCTAAGATCTCGGATGTAACATTTGACAACATTCCAGGCGTGTCGGTCCCTACGTCTCGGTGGTAACATTACATGCGTCTATAGCGGTATATATCCTAATCTTAGGCAACCTAACATCTCTGATGTAACATTTTACAACATTCCAGGCCTGTCGGTCCCTATGTCTCGGTGGTAACATTACATGCGTCTATAACGTTATATATCCTAACCTAAAGCCACCTAACATCTCGTATGTAATATTTGACTACATTCCTGGCGTGTCGAACCCTACTTCTCGGTGGTAACATTACATGCGTCTATAACGGTATATATCCTAATCTTAGGCAACCTAACATCTCGGATGTAACATTTTACCACATTCCAGGCGTGTCGGTCCCTACGTCTCGGTGGTAACATTACATGCGTCTATAACGTTATACATCCTAACCTAAGGCCACCTAACATCTCGTATGTAATATTTGACAACATTCCTGGCGTATCGAACCCTACTTCTCGGTGGGAACAGTATATACGTCTATAACGTTATATATCCTAACCTAAGGCAACCTAACATCTCGGATGTAACATTTGACAACATTCCAGGCATGTCGGTCCCTACGTCTCGGTGGTAACATTACATGCGTCTATAACGGTATATATCCTAATCTTAGGCAACCTAACATCTCGGATGTAACATTTTACCACATTCCAGGCGTGTCGGTCCCTACGTCTCGGTGGTAACATTACATGCGTCTATAACGTTATATATCCTAACCTAAGGCCACCTAACATCTCGGATGTAACATTTGATAACATTCGAGGCGTGTCGGTCCCTACGTCTCGGTGGTAACTTTACATGCGTCTATAACGGTATATATCCTAATCTTAGGCAACCTAACATCTCGGATGTAACATTTTACCACATTCCAGGCGTGTCGGTCCCTACGTCTCGGTGGTAACATTACATGCGTCTATAACGTTATATATCCTAACCAAAGCCACCTAACATCTCGTATGTAATATTTGACAACATTCCTGGCGTGTCGGTCCCTACGTCTCGGTGGTAACATCACATGCGTCTATAGCGGTATATATCCTAATCTTAGGCAACCTAACATCTCTGATGTAACATTTTACAACATTCCAGGCCTGTCGGTCCCTACGTCTCGGTGGTAACATTACATGCGTCTATAACGTTATATATCCTAACCTAAAGCCACCTAACATCTCGTATGTAATATTTGACAACATTCCTGGCGTGTCGAACCCTACTTCTCGGTGGTAACATTACATGCGTCTATAACGGTATATATCCTAATCTTAGGCAACCTAACATCTCGGATGTAACATTTTACCACATTCCAGGCGTGTCGGTCCCTACGTCTCGGTGGTAACATTACATGCGTCTATAACGTTATATATCCTAACCTAAGGCCACCTAACATCTCGTATGTAATATTTGACAACATTCCTGGCGTGTCGGTCCCTACGTCTCGGTGGTAACATTGCATGCGTCTATAGCGGTATATATCCTAATCTTAGGCAACCTAACATATCGGATGTAACATTTTACAACATTCCAGGCCTGTCGGTCCCTACTTCTCGGTGGTAACATTACATGCGTCTATAACGGTATATATCCTAATCTTAGGCAACCTAACATCTCGGATGTAACATTTTACCACATTCCAGGCGTGTCGGTCCCTACGTCTCGGTGGTAACATTACATGCGTCTATAACGGTATATATCCTAATCTTAGGCAACCTAACATCTCGGATGTAACATTTTACCACATTCCAAGCGTGTCGGTCCCTACGTCTCGGTGGTAACATTACATGCGTCTATAACGTTATATATCCTAACCTAAGGCCACCTAACATCTCGTATGTAATATTTGACAACATTCCTGGCGTATCGAACCCTACTTCTCGGAGGGAACAGTATATACGTCTATAACGTTATATATCCTAACCTAAGGCAACCTAACATGTCTGATGTAATATTTGACAACATTCCCGGCGTGTCGGACCCTACTTCTCGGTGGGAACAGTATATACGTCTGTAATGTCATATATTCTAACCTAAGGCAACCTAACATCTCGGATATAACATTTGACAACATTCCAGGCGTGTTGGAACCCTACGTCTCGGTGGTAACGTTACATGCGTCTATAACGGTATATATCCTAATCTTAGGCAACCTAACATCTCGGATGTAACATTTTACCACATTCCAGGCGTGTCGGTCCCTACGTCTCGGTGGTAACATTACATGCGTCTATAACGTTATATATCCTAACCAAAGCCACCTAACATCTCGTATGTAATATTTGACAACATTCCTGGCGTGTCGGTCCCTACGTCTCGGTGGTAACATTACATGCGTCTATAGCGGTATATATCCTAATCTTAGGCAACCTAACATCTCTGATGTAACATTTTACAACATTCCAGGCCTGTCGGTCCCTACGTCTCGGTGGTAACATTACATGCGTCTATAACGTTATATATCCTAACCTAAAGCCACCTAACATCTCGTATGTAATATTTGACAACATTCCTGGCGTGTCGAACCCTACTTCTCGGTGGTAACGTTACATGCGTCTATAACGGTATATATCCTAATCTTAGGCAACCTAACATCTCGGATGTAACATTTTACCACATTCCAGGCGTGTCGGTCCCTACGTCTCGGTGGTAACATTACATGCGTCTATAACGTTGTATATCCTTATCTAAGGCAACCTAACCTCTCGGATGCAATATTTGACAACATTCGTGGCCTGTCGAACTCTACTTCTCGGAGGGAAAGGTATATACGTCTATAACGTCATATATCCTAACCTAAGGCAACCTAAGATCTCGGATGTAACATTTGACAACATTCCAGGCGTGTCGGTCCCTACGTCTCGGTGGTAACATTACATGCGTCTATAACGGTATATATCCTAATCTTAGGCAACCTAACATCTCGGATGTAACATTTTACCACATTCCAGGCGTGTCGGTCCCTACGTCTCGGTGGTAACATTACATGCGTCTATAACGTTATACATCCTAACCTAAGGCCACCTAACATCTCGTATGTAATATTTGACAACATTCCTGGCGTATCGAACCCTACTTCTCGGTGGGAACAGTATATACGTCTATAACGTTATATATCCTAACCTAAGGCAACCTAACATCTCGGATGTAACATTTGACAACATTCCAGGCATGTCGGTCCCTACGTCTCGGTGGTAACATTACATGCGTCTATAACGGTATATATCCTAATCTTAGGCAACCTAACATCTCGGATGTAACATTTTACCACATTCCAGGCGTGTCGGTCCCTACGTCTCGGTGGTAACATTACATGCGTCTATAACGTTATATATCCTAACCTAAGGCCACCTAACATCTCGGATGTAACATTTGATAACATTCGAGGCGTGTCGGTCCCTACGTCTCGGTGGTAACTTTACATGCGTCTATAACGGTATATATCCTAATCTTAGGCAACCTAACATCTCGGATGTAACATTTTACCACATTCCAGGCGTGTCGGTCCCTACGTCTCGGTGGTAACATTACATGCGTCTATAACGTTATATATCCTAACCAAAGCCACCTAACATCTCGTATGTAATATTTGACGACATTCCTGGCGTGTCGGTCCCTACGTCTCGGTGGTAACATTACATGCGTCTATAGCGGTATATATCCTAATCTTAGGCAACCTAACATCTCTGATGTAACATTTTACAACATTCCAGGCCTGTCGGTCCCTACGTCTCGGTGGTAACATTACATGCGTCTATAACGTTATATATCCTAACCTAAAGCCACCTAACATCTCGTATGTAATATTTGACTACATTCCTGGCGTGTCGAACCCTACTTCTCGGTGGTAACATTACATGCGTCTATAACGGTATATATCCTAATCTTAGGCAACCTAACATCTCGGATGTAACATTTTACCACATTCCAGGCGTGTCGGTCCCTACGTCTCGGTGGTAACATTACATGCGTCTATAACGTTATATATCCTAACCTAAGGCCACCTAACATCTCGTATGTAATATTTGACAACATTCCTGGCGTATCGAACCCTACTTCTCGGTGGGAACAGTATATACGTCTATAACGTTATATATCCTAACCTAAGGGAACCTAACATCTCGGATGTAACATTTGACAACATTCCAGGCATGTCGGTCCCTACGTCTCGGTGGTAACATTACATGCGTCTATAACGGTATATATCCTAATCTTAGGCAACCTAACATCTCGGATGTAACATTTTACCACATTCCAGGCGTGTCGGTCCCTACGTCTCGGTGGTAACATTACATGCGTCTATAGCGGTATATATCCTAATCTTAGGCAACCTAACATCTCGGATGTAACATTTTACCACATTCCAGGCGTGTCGGTCCCTACTTCTCGGTGGGAACATTACATGCGTCTATAACGTTATATATCCTAACCTAAGGCCACCTAACATCTCGTATGTAATATTTGACAACATTCCTGGCGTATCGAACCCTACTTCTCGGAGGGAACAGTATATACGTCTATAACGTTATATATCCTAACCTACGGCAACCTAACATGTCTGATGTAATATTTGACAACATTCCTGGCGTGTCGGACCCTACTTCTCGGTGGGAACAGTATATACGCCTGTAATGTCATATATTCTAACCTAAGGCAACCTAACATCTCGGATATAACATTTGACAACATTCCAGGCGTGTTGGAACCCTACGTCTCGGTGGTAACATTATATGCGTCTATAACGTTATATATCCTTATCTAAGGCAACCTAACATCTGGGATGCTATATTTGACAACATTCCTAGCCTGTCGAACCCTACATCTCGGAGGGAACAGTATATACGTCTATAACGTTATATATCCTAACCTAAGGCAACCTGACATCTCGAATGTAATATTCTACATCATTCCAGGCGTGTCCGACCCTACGTCTCGGTGGTAACATTACATGCGTCTATAACGTTATATATCCTAACCTTAGGCAACCTAACATCTCGAATGCAATATTTGACAACATTCCTGGCCTGTCGAACCCTACATCTCGGAGGGAACAGTATATACGTCTGTAACGTCATATATCCTAACCTAAGACAACCTAACATCTCGGACGTAACATTTGACAACATTCCAGGCGTGTCGGTCCCTACGTCTCGGTGGTAACATTACATGCGTCTATAACGTTATATATCCTAACCTTAGGCAACCTAACATCTCGAATGCAATATTTGACAACATTCCTGGCCTGTCGAACCCTACTTCTCGGAGGGAACAGCATATACATCTATAACGTCATATATCCTAGCCTTAGGCAACCTAACATCTCGGATGTAACATTTGATAACATTCCAGGCGTGTCGGTCCCTACGTCTCGGTGGTAACATTACATGCGTCTATAACGGTATATATCCTAATCTTAGGCAACCTAACATCTCGGATGTAACATTTTACCACATTCCAGGCGTGTCGGTCCCTACGTCTCGGTGGTAACATTACATGCGTCTATAACGTTATATATCCTAACCAAAGCCACCTAACATCTCGTATGTAATATTTGACAACATTCCTGGCGTGTCGGTCCCTACGTCTCGGTGGTAACATCACATGCGTCTATAGCGGTATATATCCTAATCTTAGGCAACCTAACATCTCTGATGTAACATTTTACAACATTCCAGGCCTGTCGGTCCCTACGTCTCGGTGGTAACATTACATGCGTCTATAACGTTATATATCCTAACCTAAAGCCACCTAACATCTCGTATGTAATATTTGACAACATTCCTGGCGTGTCGAACCCTACTTCTCGGTGGTAACATTACATGCGTCTATAACGGTATATATCCTAATCTTAGGCAACCTAACATCTCGGATGTAACATTTTACCACATTCCAGGCGTGTCGGTCCCTACGTCTCGGTGGTAACATTACATGCGTCTATAACGTTATATATCCTAACCTAAGGCCACCTAACATCTCGTATGTAATATTTGACAACATTCCTGGCGTGTCGGTCCCTACGTCTCGGTGGTAACATTGCATGCGTCTATAGCGGTATATATCCTAATCTTAGGCAACCTAACATATCGGATGTAACATTTTACAACATTCCAGGCCTGTCGGTCCCTACTTCTCGGTGGTAACATTACATGCGTCTATAACGGTATATATCCTAATCTTAGGCAACCTAACATCTCGGATGTAACATTTTACCACATTCCAGGCGTGTCGGTCCCTACGTCTCGGTGGTAACATTACATGCGTCTATAACGGTATATATCCTAATCTTAGGCAACCTAACATCTCGGATGTAACATTTTACCACATTCCAAGCGTGTCGGTCCCTACGTCTCGGTGGTAACATTACATGCGTCTATAACGTTATATATCCTAACCTAAGGCCACCTAACATCTCGTATGTAATATTTGACAACATTCCTGGCGTATCGAACCCTACTTCTCGGAGGGAACAGTATATACGTCTATAACGTTATATATCCTAACCTAAGGCAACCTAACATGTCTGATGTAATATTTGACAACATTCCCGGCGTGTCGGACCCTACTTCTCGGTGGGAACAGTATATACGTCTGTAATGTCATATATTCTAACCTAAGGCAACCTAACATCTCGGATATAACATTTGACAACATTCCAGGCGTGTTGGAACCCTACGTCTCGGTGGTAACGTTACATGCGTCTATAACGGTATATATCCTAATCTTAGGCAACCTAACATCTCGGATGTAACATTTTACCACATTCCAGGCGTGTCGGTCCCTACGTCTCGGTGGTAACATTACATGCGTCTATAACGTTATATATCCTAACCAAAGCCACCTAACATCTCGTATGTAATATTTGACAACATTCCTGGCGTGTCGGTCCCTACGTCTCGGTGGTAACATTACATGCGTCTATAGCGGTATATATCCTAATCTTAGGCAACCTAACATCTCTGATGTAACATTTTACAACATTCCAGGCCTGTCGGTCCCTACGTCTCGGTGGTAACATTACATGCGTCTATAACGTTATATATCCTAACCTAAAGCCACCTAACATCTCGTATGTAATATTTGACAACATTCCTGGCGTGTCGAACCCTACTTCTCGGTGGTAACGTTACATGCGTCTATAACGGTATATATCCTAATCTTAGGCAACCTAACATCTCGGATGTAACATTTTACCACATTCCAGGCGTGTCGGTCCCTACGTCTCGGTGGTAACATTACATGCGTCTATAACGTTATATATCCTAACCTAAGGCCACCTAACATCTCGTATGTAATATTTGACAACATTCCTGGCGTATCGAACCCTACTTCTCGCTGGGAACAGTATATACGTCTATAACGTTATATATCCTAACCTAAGGCAACCTAACATCTCGGATGTAACATTTGACAACATTCCAGGCATGTCGGTCCCTACGTCTCGGTGGTAACATTACATGCGTCTATAACGGTATATATCCTAATCTTAGGCAACCTAACATCTCGGATGTAACATTTGATAACATTCCAGGCGTGTCGGTCCCTACGTCTCGGTGGTAACATTACATGCGTCTATAACGGTATATATCCTAATCTTTGGCAACCTAACATCTCGGATGTAACATTTTACCACATTCCAGGCGTGTTGGAACCCTACGTCTCGGTGGTAACAGTATATGCGTCTATAACGTTATATATCCTTATCTAAGGCAACCTAACCTCTCGGATGCTATATTTGACAACATTCCTAGCCTGTCGAACCCTACTTCTCGGAGGGAACAGTATGTACGTCTATAACGTTATATATCCTAACCTAAGGCAACCTGACATCTCGGATGTAATATTCTACATCATTCCAGGCGTGTCGGACCCTACTTCTCGGTGGGAACATTATATGCGTCTATAACGTTGTATATCCTTATCTAAGGCAACCTAACCTCTCGAATGTAACATTTTACCACATTCCAGGCGTGTCGGTCCCTACGTCTCGGTGGTAACATTACATGCGTCTATAACGTTATATATCCTAACCTAAGGCCACCTAACATCTCGGATGTAACATTTGATAACATTCGAGGCGTGTCGGTCCCTACGTCTCGGTGGTAACTTTACATGCGTCTATAACGGTATATATCCTAATCTTAGGCAACCTAACATCTCGGATGTAACATTTTACCACATTCCAGGCGTGTCGGTCCCTACGTCTCGGTGGTAACATTACATGCGTCTAAAACGTTATATATCCTAACCAAAGCCACCTAACATCTCGTATGTAATATTTGACGACATTCCTGGCGTGTCGGTCCCTACGTCTCGGTGGTAACATTACATGCGTCTATAGCGGTATATATCCTAATCTTAGGCAACCTAACATCTCTGATGTAACATTTTACAACATTCCAGGCCTGTCGGTCCCTACGTCTCGGTGGTAACATTACATGCGTCTATAACGGTATATATCCTAATCTTAGGCAACCTAACATCTCGGATGTAACATTTTACCACATTCCAGGCGTGTCGGTCCCTACGTCTCGGTGGTAACATTACATGCGTCTATAGCGGTATATATCCTAATCTTAGGCAACCTAACATCTCGGATGTAACATTTTACCACATTCCAGGCGTGTCGGTCCCTACTTCTCGGTGGGAACATTACATGCGTCTATAACGTTATATATCCTAACCTAAGGCCACCTAACATCTCGTATGTAATATTTGACAACATTCCTGGCGTATCGAACCCTACTTCTCGGAGGGAACAGTATATACGTCTATAACGTTATATATCCTAACCTACGGCAACCTAACATGTCTGATGTAATATTTGACAACATTCCTGGCGTGTCGGACCCTACTTCTCGGTGGGAACAGTATATACGCCTGTAATGTCATATATTCTAACCTAAGGCAACCTAACATCTCGGATATAACATTTGACAACATTCCAGGCGTGTTGGAACCCTACGTCTCGGTGGTAACATTATATGCGTCTATAACGTTATATATCCTTATCTAAGGCAACCTAACATCTGGGATGCTATATTTGACAACATTCCTAGCCTGTCGAACCCTACTTCTCGGAGGGAACAGTATATACGTCTATAACGTTATATATCCTAACCTAAGGCAACCTGACATCTCGAATGTAATATTCTACATCATTCCAGGCGTGTCCGACCCTACGTCTCGGTGGTAACATTACATGCGTCTATAACGTTATATATCCTAACCTTAGGCAACCTAACATCTCGAATGCAATATTTGACAACATTCCTGGCCTGTCGAACCCTACATCTCGGAGGGAACAGTATATACGTCTGTAACGTCATATATCCTAACCTAAGACAACCTAACATCTCGGACGTAACATTTGACAACATTCCAGGCGTGTCGGTCCCTACGTCTCGGTGGTAACATTACATGCGTCTATAACGTTATATATCCTAACCTTAGGCAACCTAACATCTCGAATGCAATATTTGACAACATTCCTGGCCTGTCGAACCCTACTTCTCGGAGGGAACAGCATATACATCTATAACGTCATATATCCTAGCCTTAGGCAACCTAACATCTCGGATGTAACATTTGATAACATTCCAGGCGTGTCGGTCCCTACGTCTCGGTGGTAACATTACATGCGTCTATAACGGTATATATCCTAATCTTAGGCAACCTAACATCTCGGATGTAACATTTTACCACATTCCAGGCGTGTCGGTCCCTACGTCTCGGTGGTAACATTACATGCGTCTATAGCGGTATATATCCTAATCTTAGGCAACCTAACATCTCGGATGTAACATTTTACCACATTCCAGGCGTGTCGGTCCCTACTTCTCGGTGGGAACATTACATGCGTCTATAACGTTATATATCCTAACCTAAGGCCACCTAACATCTCGTATGTAATATTTGACAACATTCCTGGCGTATCGAACCCTACTTCTCGGAGGGAACAGTATATACGTCTATAACGTTATATATCCTAACCTACGGCAACCTAACATGTCTGATGTAATATTTGACAACATTCCTGGCGTGTCGGACCCTACTTCTCGGTGGGAACAGTATATACGCCTGTAATGTCATATATTCTAACCTAAGGCAACCTAACATCTCGGATATAACATTTGACAACATTCCAGGCGTGTTGGAACCCTACGTCTCGGTGGTAACATTATATGCGTCTATAACGTTATATATCCTTATCTAAGGCAACCTAACATCTGGGATGCTATATTTGACAACATTCCTAGCCTGTCGAACCCTACTTCTCGGAGGGAACAGTATATACGTCTATAACGTTATATATCCTAACCTAAGGCAACCTGACATCTCGAATGTAATATTCTACATCATTCCAGGCGTGTCCGACCCTACGTCTCGGTGGTAACATTACATGCGTCTATAACGTTATATATCCTAACCTTAGGCAACCTAACATCTCGAATGCAATATTTGACAACATTCCTGGCCTGTCGAACCCTACATCTCGGAGGGAACAGTATATACGTCTGTAACGTCATATATCCTAACCTAAGACAACCTAACATCTCGGACGTAACATTTGACAACATTCCAGGCGTGTCGGTCCCTACGTCTCGGTGGTAACATTACATGCGTCTATAACGTTATATATCCTAACCTTAGGCAACCTAACATCTCGAATGCAATATTTGACAACATTCCTGGCCTGTCGAACCCTACTTCTCGGAGGGAACAGCATATACATCTATAACGTCATATATCCTAGCCTTAGGCAACCTAACATCTCGGATGTAACATTTGATAACATTCCAGGCGTGTCGGTCCCTACGTCTCGGTGGTAACATTACATGCGTCTATAACGGTATATATCCTAATCTTAGGCAACCTAACATCTCTGATGTAACATTTTACAACATTCCAGGCCTGTCGGTCCCTACGTCTCGGTGGTAACATTACATGCGTCTATAACGTTATATATCCTAACCTAAAGCCACCTAACATCTCGTATGTAATATTTGACAACATTCCTGGCGTGTCGAACCCTACTTCTCGGTGGTAACGTTACATGCGTCTATAACGGTATATATCCTAATCTTAGGCAACCTAACATCTCGGATGTAACATTTTACCACATTCCAGGCGTGTCGGTCCCTACGTCTCGGTGGTAACATTACATGCGTCTATAACGTTATATATCCTAACCTAAGGCCACCTAACATCTCGTATGTAATATTTGACAACATTCCTGGCGTATCGAACCCTACTTCTCGGTGGGAACAGTATATACGTCTATAACGTTATATATCCTAACCTAAGGCAACCTAACATCTCGGATGTAACATTTGACAACATTCCAGGCATGTCGGTCCCTACGTCTCGGTGGTAACATTACATGCGTCTATAACGGTATATATCCTAATCTTAGGCAACCTAACATCTCGGATGTAACATTTGATAACATTCCAGGCGTGTCGGTCCCTACGTCTCGGTGGTAACATTACATGCGTCTATAACGGTATATATCCTAATCTTTGGCAACCTAACATCTCGGATGTAACATTTTACCACATTCCAGGCGTGTTGGAACCCTACGTCTCGGTGGTAACAGTATATGCGTCTATAACGTTATATATCCTTATCTAAGGCAACCTAACCTCTCGGATGCTATATTTGACAACATTCCTAGCCTGTCGAACCCTACTTCTCGGAGGGAACAGTATGTACGTCTATAACGTTATATATCCTAACCTAAGGCAACCTGACATCTCGGATGTAATATTCTACATCATTCCAGGCGTGTCGGACCCTACTTCTCGGTGGGAACATTATATGCGTCTATAACGTTGTATATCCTTATCTAAGGCAACCTAACCTCTCGGATGCAATATTTGACAACATTCGTGGCCTGTCGAACTCTACTTCTCGGAGGGAAAGGTATATACGTCTATAACGTCATATATCCTAACCTAAGGCAACCTAAGATCTCGGATGTAACATTTGACAACATTCCAGGCGTGTCGGTCCCTACGTCTCGGTGGTAACATTACATGCGTCTATAGCGGTATATATCCTAATCTTAGGCAACCTAACATCTCTGATGTAACATTTTACAACATTCCAGGCCTGTCGGTCCCTATGTCTCGGTGGTAACATTACATGCGTCTATAACGTTATATATCCTAACCTAAAGCCACCTAACATCTCGTATGTAATATTTGACTACATTCCTGGCGTGTCGAACCCTACTTCTCGGTGGTAACATTACATGCGTCTATAACGGTATATATCCTAATCTTAGGCAACCTAACATCTCGGATGTAACATTTTACCACATTCCAGGCGTGTCGGTCCCTACGTCTCGGTGGTAACATTACATGCGTCTATAACGTTATACATCCTAACCTAAGGCCACCTAACATCTCGTATGTAATATTTGACAACATTCCTGGCGTATCGAACCCTACTTCTCGGTGGGAACAGTATATACGTCTAGAACGTTATATATCCTAACCTAAGGCAACCTAACATCTCGGATGTAACATTTGACAACATTCCAGGCATGTCGGTCCCTACGTCTCGGTGGTAACATTACATGCGTCTATAACGGTATATATCCTAATCTTAGGCAACCTAACATCTCGGATGTAACATTTTACCACATTCCAGGCGTGTCGGTTCCTACGTCTCGGTGGTAACATTACATGCGTCTATAACGTTATATATCCTAACCTAAGGCCACCTAACATCTCGGATGTAACATTTGATAACATTCGAGGCGTGTCGGTCCCTACGTCTCGGTGGTAACTTTACATGCGTCTATAACGGTATATATCCTAATCTTAGGCAACCTAACATCTCGGATGTAACATTTTACCACATTCCAGGCGTGTCGGTCCCTACGTCTCGGTGGTAACATTACATGCGTCTATAACGTTATATATCCTAACCAAAGCCACCTAACATCTCGTATGTAATATTTGACGACATTCCTGGCGTGTCGGTCCCTACGTCTCGGTGGTAACATTACATGCGTCTATAGCGGTATATATCCTAATCTTAGGCAACCTAACATCTCTGATGTAACATTTTACAACATTCCAGGCCTGTCGGTCCCTACGTCTCGGTGGTAACATTACATGCGTCTATAACGTTATATATCCTAACCTAAAGCCACCTAACATCTCGTATGTAATATTTGACTACATTCCTGGCGTGTCGAACCCTACTTCTCGGTGGTAACATTACATGCGTCTATAACGGTATATATCCTAATCTTAGGCAACCTAACATCTCGGATGTAACATTTTACCACATTCCAGGCGTGTCGGTCCCTACGTCTCGGTGGTAACATTACATGCGTCTATAACGTTATATATCCTAACCTAAGGCCACCTAACATCTCGTATGTAATATTTGACAACATTCCTGGCGTGTCGGTCCCTACGTCTCGGTGGTAACATTGCATGCGTCTATAGCGGTATATATCCTAATCTTAGGCAACCTAACATATCGGATGTAACATTTTACAACATTCCAGGCCTGTCGGTCCCTACTTCTCGGTGGTAACATTACATGCGTCTATAACGGTATATATCCTAATCTTAGGCAACCTAACATCTCGGATGTAACATTTTACCACATTCCAGGCGTGTCGGTCCCTACGTCTCGGTGGTAACATTACATGCGTCTATAACGGTATATATCCTAATCTTAGGCAACCTAACATCTCGGATGTAACATTTTACCACATTCCAAGCGTGTCGGTCCCTACGTCTCGGTGGTAACATTACATGCGTCTATAACGTTATATATCCTAACCTAAGGCCACCTAACATCTCGTATGTAATATTTGACAACATTCCTGGCGTATCGAACCCTACTTCTCGGAGGGAACAGTATATACGTCTATAACGTTATATATCCTAACCTAAGGCAACCTAACATGTCTGATGTAATATTTGACAACATTCCCGGCGTGTCGGACCCTACTTCTCGGTGGGAACAGTATATACGTCTGTAATGTCATATATTCTAACCTAAGGCAACCTAACATCTCGGATATAACATTTGACAACATTCCAGGCGTGTTGGAACCCTACGTCTCGGTGGTAACATTACATGCGTCTATAACGGTATATATCCTAATCTTAGGCAACCTAACATCTTGGATGTAACATTTTACCACATTCCAGGCGTGTCGGTCCCTACGTCTCGGTGGTAACATTACATGCGTCTATAACGTTATATATCCTAACCAAAGCCACCTAACATCTCGTATGTAATATTTGACAACATTCCTGGCGTGTCGAACCCTACTTCTCGGAGGGAACAGTATATACGTCTATAACGTTATATATCCTAACCTACGGCAACCTAACATGTCTGATGTAATATTTGACAACATTCCTGGCGTGTCGGACCCTACTTCTCGGTGGGAACAGTATATACGCCTGTAATGTCATATATTCTAACCTAAGGCAACCTAACATCTCGGATATAACATTTGACAACATTCCAGGCGTGTTCGAACCCTACGTCTCGGTGGTAACATTATATGCGTCTATAACGTTATATATCCTTATCTAAGGCAACCTAACATCTGGGATGCTATATTTGACAACATTCCTAGCCTGTCGAACCCTACTTCTCGGAGGGAACAGTATATACGTCTATAACGTTATATATCCTAACCTAAGGCAACCTGACATCTCGAATGTAATATTCTACATCATTCCAGGCGTGTCGGACCCTACGTCTCGGTGGTAACATTACATGCGTCTATAACGTTATATATCCTAACCTTAGGCAACCTAACATCTCGAATGCAATATTTGACAACATTCCTGGCCTGTCGAACCCTACATCTCGGAGGGAACAGTATATACGTCTGTAACGTCATATATCCTAACCTAAGACAACCTAACATCTCGGACGTAACATTTGACAACATTCCAGGCGTGTCGGTCCCTACGTCTCGGTGGTAACATTACATGCGTCTATAACGTTATATATCCTAACCTTAGGCAACCTAACATCTCGAATGCAATATTTGACAACATTCCTGGCCTGTCGAACCCTACTTCTCGGAGGGAACAGCATATACATCTATAACGTCATATATCCTAGCCTTAGGCAACCTAACATCTCGGATGTAACATTTGATAACATTCCAGGCGTGTCGGTCCCTACGTCTCGGTGGTAACATTACATGCGTCTATAACGGTATATATCCTAATCTTAGGCAACCTAACATCTCGGATGTAACATTTTACCACATTCCAGGCGTGTCGGTCCCTACGTCTCGGTGGTAACATTACATGCGTCTATAACGTTATATATCCTAACCAAAGCCACCTAACATCTCGTATGTAATATTTGACAACATTCCTGGCGTGTCGGTCCCTACGTCTCGGTGGTAACATCACATGCGTCTATAGCGGTATATATCCTAATCTTAGGCAACCTAACATCTCTGATGTAACATTTTACAACATTCCAGGCCTGTCGGTCCCTACGTCTCGGTGGTAACATTACATGCGTCTATAACGTTATATATCCTAACCTAAAGCCACCTAACATCTCGTATGTAATATTTGACAACATTCCTGGCGTGTCGAACCCTACTTCTCGGTGGTAACATTACATGCGTCTATAACGGTATATATCCTAATCTTAGGCAACCTAACATCTCGGATGTAACATTTTACCACATTCCAGGCGTGTCGGTCCCTACGTCTCGGTGGTAACATTACATGCGTCTATAACGTTATATATCCTAACCTAAGGCCACCTAACATCTCGTATGTAATATTTGACAACATTCCTGGCGTGTCGGTCCCTACGTCTCGGTGGTAACATTGCATGCGTCTATAGCGTTATATATCCTAATCTTAGGCACCCTAACATATCGGATGTAACATTTTACAACATTCCAGGCCTGTCGGTCCCTACTTCTCGGTGGTAACATTACATGCGTCTATAACGGTATATATCCTAATCTTAGGCAACCTAACATCTCGGATGTAACATTTTACCACATTCCAGGCGTGTCGGTCCCTACGTCTCGGTGGTAACATTACATGCGTCTATAACGGTATATATCCTAATCTTAGGCAACCTAACATCTCGGATGTAACATTTTACCACATTCCAAGCGTGTCGGTCCCTACGTCTCGGTGGTAACATTACATGCGTCTATAACGTTATATATCCTAACCTAAGGCCACCTAACATCTCGTATGTAATATTAGACAACATTCCTGGCGTATCGAACCCTACTTCTCGGAGGGAACAGTATATACGTCTATAACGTTATATATCCTAACCTAAGGCAACCTAACATGTCTGATGTAATATTTGACAACATTCCCGGCGTGTCGGACCCTACTTCTCGGTGGGAACAGTATATACGTCTGTAATGTCATATATTCTAACCTAAGGCAACCTAACATCTCGGATATAACATTTGACAACATTCCAGGCGTGTTGGAACCCTACGTCTCGGTGGTAACATTACATGCGTCTATAACGGTATATATCCTAATCTTAGGCAACCTAACATCTCGGATGTAACATTTTACCACATTCCAGGCGTGTCGGTCCCTACGTCTCGGTGGTAACATTACATGCGTCTATAACGTTATATATCCTAACCAAAGCCACCTAACATCTCGTATGTAATATTTGACAACATTCCTGGCGTGTCGGTCCCTACGTCTCGGTGGTAACATCACATGCGTCTATAGCGGTATATATCCTAATCTTAGGCAACCTAACATCTCTGATGTAACATTTTACAACATTCCAGGCCTGTCGGTCCCTACGTCTCGGTGGTAACATTACATGCGTCTATAACGTTATATATCCTAACCTAAAGCCACCTAACATCTCGTATGTAATATTTGACAACATTCCTGGCGTGTCGAACCCTACTTCTCGGTGGTAACATTACATGCGTCTATAACGGTATATATCCTAATCTTAGGCAACCTAACATCTCGGATGTAACATTTTACCACATTCCAGGCGTGTCGGTCCCTACGTCTCGGTGGTAACATTACATGCGTCTATAACGTTATATATCCTAACCTAAGGCAACCTAACATCTCGGATGTAACATTTTACCACATTCCAGGCGTGTCGGTCCCTACGTCTCGGTGGTAACATTACATGCGTCTATAACGTTATATATCCTAACCTAAGGCCACCTAACATCTCGGATGTAACATTTGATAACATTCGAGGCGTGTCGGTCCCTACGTCTCGGTGGTAACTTTACATGCGTCTATAACGGTATATATCCTAATCTTAGGCAACCTAACATCTCGGATGTAACATTTTACCACATTCCAGGCGTGTCGGTCCCTACGTCTCGGTGGTAACATTACATGCGTCTATAACGTTATATATCCTAACCAAAGCCACCTAACATCTCGTATGTAATATTTGACGACATTCCTGGCGTGTCGGTCCCTACGTCTCGGTGGTAACATTACATGCGTCTATAGCGGTATATATCCTAATCTTAGGCAACCTAACATCTCTGATGTAACATTTTACAACATTCCAGGCCTGTCGGTCCCTACGTCTCGGTGGTAACATTACATGCGTCTATAACGTTATATATCCTAACCTAAAGCCACCTAACATCTCGTATGTAATATTTGACTACATTCCTGGCGTGTCGAACCCTACTTCTCGGTGGTAACATTACATGCGTCTATAACGGTATATATCCTAATCTTAGGCAACCTAACATCTCGGATGTAACATTTTACCACATTCCAGGCGTGTCGGTCCCTACGTCTCGGTGGTAACATTACATGCGTCTATAACGTTATATATCCTAACCTAAGGCCACCTAACATCTCGTATGTAATATTTGACAACATTCCTGGCGTATCGAACCCTACTTCTCGGTGGGAACAGTATATACGTCTATAACGTTATATATCCTAACCTAAGGCAACCTAACATCTCGGATGTAACATTTGACAACATTCCAGGCATGTCGGTCCCTACGTCTCGGTGGTAACATTACATGCGTCTACAACGGTATATGTCCTAATCTTAGGCAACCTAACATCTCGGATGTAACATTTTACCACATTCCAGGCGTGTCGGTCCCTACGTCTCGGTGGTAACATTACATGCGTCTATAACGGTATATATCCTAATCTTAGGCAACCTAACATCTCGGATGTAACATTTTACCACATTCCAGGCGTGTCGGTCCCTACGTCTCGGTGGTAACATTACATGCGTCTATAACGTTATATATCCTAACCTAAGGCCACCTAACATCTCGGATGTAACATTTGATAACATTCCAGGCGTGTCGGTCCCTACGTCTCGGTGGTAACATTACATGCGTCTATAACGGTATATATCCTAATCTTAGGCAACCTAACATCTCGGATGTAACATTTTACCACATTCCAGGCGTGTCGGTCCCTACGTCTCGGTGGTAACATTACATGCGTCTATAACGTTATATATCCTAACCAAAGCCACCTAACATCTCGTATGTAATATTTGACGACATTCCTGGCGTGTCGGTCCCTACGTCTCGGTGGTAACATTACATGCGTCTACAGCGGTATATATCCTAATCTTAGGCAACCTAACATCTCTGATGTAACATTTTACAACATTCCAGGCCTGTCGGTCCCTACGTCTCGGTGGTAACATTACATGCGTCTATAACGTTATATATCCTAACCTAAAGCCACCTAACATCTCGTATGTAATATTTGACTACATTCCTGGCGTGTCGAACCCTACTTCTCGGTGGTAACATTACATGCGTCTATAACGGTATATATCCTAATCTTAGGCAACCTAACATCTCGGATGTAACATTTTACCACATTCCAGGCGTGTCGGTCCCTACGTCTCGGTGGTAACATTACATGCGTCTATAACGTTATATATCCTAACCTAAGGCCACCTAACATCTCGTATGTAATATTTGACAACATTCCTGGCGTATCGAACCCTACTTCTCGGTGGGAACAGTATATACGTCTATAACGTTATATATCCTAACCTAAGGGAACCTAACATCTCGGATGTAACATTTGACAACATTCCAGGCATGTCGGTCCCTACGTCTCGGTGGTAACATTACATGCGTCTATAACGGTATATATCCTAATCTTAGGCAACCTAACATCTCGGATGTAACATTTTACCACATGCCAGGCGTGTCGGTCCCTACGTCTCGGTGGTAAGATTACATGCGTCTATAGCGGTATATATCCTAATCTTAGGCAACCTAACATCTCGGATGTAACATTTTACCACATTCCAGGCGTGTCAGTCCCTACGTCTCGGTGGTAACATTACATGCGTCTATAACGTTATATATCCTAACCTAAGGCCACCTAACATCTCGTATGTAATATTTGACAACATTCCTGGCGTATCGAACCCTACTTCTCGGTGGGAACAGTATATACGTCTATAACGTTATATATCCTAACCTAAGGGAACCTAACATCTCGGATGTAACATTTGACAACATTCCAGGCATGTCGGTCCCTACGTCTCGGTGGTAACATTACATGCGTCTATAACGGTATATATCCTAATCTTAGGCAACCTAACATCTCGGATGTAACATTTTACCACATTCCAGGCGTGTCGGTCCCTACGTCTCGGTGGTAACATTACATGCGTCTATAGCGGTATATATCCTAATCTTAGGCAACCTAACATCTCGGATGCAACATTTTACCACATTCCAGGCGTGTCGGTCCCTACTTCTCGGTGGGAACATTACATGCGTCTATAACGTTATATATCCTAACCTAAGGCCACCTAACATCTCGTATGTAATATTTGACAACATTCCTGGCGTATCGAACCCTACTTCTCGGAGGGAACAGTATATACGTCTATAACGTTATATATCCTAACCTACGGCAACCTAACATGTCTGATGTAATATTTGACAACATTCCTGGCGTGTCGGACCCTACTTCTCGGTGGGAACAGTATATACGCCTGTAATGTCATATATTCTAACCTAAGGCAACCTAACATCTCGGATATAACATTTGACAACATTCCAGGCGTGTTGGAACCCTACGTCTCGGTGGTAACATTATATGCGTCTATAACGTTATATATCCTTATCTAAGGCAACCTAACATCTGGGATGCTATATTTGACAACATTCCTAGCCTGTCGAACCCTACTTCTCGGAGGGAACAGTATATACGTCTATAACGTTATATATCCTAACCTAAGGCAACCTGACATCTCGAATGTAATATTCTACATCATTCCAGGCGTGTCGGACCCTACGTCTCGGTGGTAACATTACATGCGTCTATAACGTTATATATCCTAACCTTAGGCAACCTAACATCTCGAATGCAATATTTGACAACATTCCTGGCCTGTCGAACCCTACATCTCGGAGGGAACAGTATATACGTCTGTAACGTCATATATCCTAACCTAAGACAACCTAACATCTCGGACGTAACATTTGACAACATTCCAGGCGTGTCGGTCCCTACGTCTCGGTGGTAACATTACATGCGTCTATAACGTTATATATCCTAACCTTAGGCAACCTAACATCTCGAATGCAATATTTGACAACATTCCTGGCCTGTCGAACCCTACTTCTCGGAGGGAACAGCATATACATCTATAACGTCATATATCCTAGCCTTAGGCAACCTAACATCTCGGATGTAACATTTGATAACATTCCAGGCGTGTCGGTCCCTACGTCTCGGTGGTAACATTACATGCGTCTATAACGGTATATATCCTAATCTTAGGCAACCTAACATCTCGGATGTAACATTTTACCACATTCCAGGCGTGTCGGTCCCTACGTCTCGGTGGTAACATTACATGCGTCTATAACGTTATATATCCTAACCAAAGCCACCTAACATCTCGTATGTAATATTTGACAACATTCCTGGCGTGTCGGTCCCTACGTCTCGGTGGTAACATCACATGCGTCTATAGCGGTATATATCCTAATCTTAGGCAACCTAACATCTCTGATGTAACATTTTACAACATTCCAGGCCTGTCGGTCCCTACGTCTCGGTGGTAACATTACATGCGTCTATAACGTTATATATCCTAACCTAAAGCCACCTAACATCTCGTATGTAATATTTGACAACATTCCTGGCGTGTCGAACCCTACTTCTCGGTGGTAACATTACATGCGTCTATAACGGTATATATCCTAATCTTAGGCAACCTAACATCTCGGATGTAACATTTTACCACATTCCAGGCGTGTCGGTCCCTACGTCTCGGTGGTAACATTACATGCGTCTATAACGTTATATATCCTAACCTAAGGCCACCTAACATCTCGTATGTAATATTTGACAACATTCCTGGCGTGTCGGTCCCTACGTCTCGGTGGTAACATTGCATGCGTCTATAGCGGTATATATCCTAATCTTAGGCAACCTAACATATCGGATGTAACATTTTACAACATTCCAGGCCTGTCGGTCCCTACTTCTCGGTGGTAACATTACATGCGTCTATAACGGTATATATCCTAATCTTAGGCAACCTAACATCTCGGATGTAACATTTTACCACATTCCAGGCGTGTCGGTCCCTACGTCTCGGTGGTAACATTACATGCGTCTATAACGGTATATATCCTAATCTTAGGCAACCTAACATCTCGGATGTAACATTTTACCACATTCCAAGCGTGTCGGTCCCTACGTCTCGGTGGTAACATTACATGCGTCTATAACGTTATATATCCTAACCTAAGGCCACCTAACATCTCGTATGTAATATTTGACAACATTCCTGGCGTATCGAACCCTACTTCTCGGAGGGAACGGTATATACGTCTATAACGTTATATATCCTAACCTAAGGCAACCTAACATGTCTGATGTAATATTTGACAACATTCCTGGCGTGTCGGACCCTACTTCTCGGTGGGAACAGTATATACGTCTGTAATGTCATATATTCTAACCTAAGGCAACCTAACATCTCGGATATAACATTTGACAACATTCCAGGCGTGTTGGAACCCTACGTCTCGGTGGTAACATTACATGCGTCTATAACGGTATATATCCTAATCTTAGGCAACCTAACATCTCGGATGTAACATTTTACCACATTCCAGGCGTGTCGGTCCCTACGTCTCGGTGGTAACATTACATGCGTCTATAACGTTATATATCCTAACCTAAGGCAACCTAACATCTCGTATGTAATATTTGACAACATTCCTGGCGTATCGAACCCTACTTCTCGGTGGGAACAGTATATACGTCTATAACGTTATATATCCTAACCTAAGGCAACCTAACATCTCGGATGTAACATTTGACAACATTCCAGGCATGTCGGTCCCTACGTCTCGGTGGTAACATTACATGCGTCTATAACGGTATATATCCTAATCTTAGGCAACCTAACATCTCGGATGTAACATTTTACCACATTCCAGGCGTGTTGGAACCCTACGTCTCGGTGGTAACATTATATGCGTCTATAACGTTATATATCCTTATCTAAGGCAACCTAACCTCTCGGATGCTATATTTGACAACATTCCTAGCCTGTCGAACCCTACTTCTCGGAGGGAACAGTATGTACGTCTATAACGTTATATATCCTGACCTAAGGCAACCTGACATCTCGGATGTAATATTCTACATCATTCCAGGCGTGTCGGACCCTACTTCTCGGTGGGAACATTATATGCGTCTATAACGTTGTATATCCTTATCTAAGGCAACCTAACCTCTCGGATGCAATATTTGACAACATTCGTGGCCTGTCGAACTCTACTTCTCGGAGGGAAAGGTATATACGTCTATAACGTCATATATCCTAACCTAAGGCAACCTAAGATCTCGGATGTAACATTTGACAACATTCCAGGCGTGTCGGTCCCTACGTCTCGGTGGTAACATTACATGCGTCTATAGCGGTATATATCCTAATCTTAGGCAACCTAACATCTCTGATGTAACATTTTACAACATTCCAGGCCTGTCGGTCCCTATGTCTCGGTGGTAACATTACATGCGTCTATAACGTTATATATCCTAACCTAAAGCCACCTAACATCTCGTATGTAATATTTGACTACATTCCTGGCGTGTCGAACCCTACTTCTCGGTGGTAACATTACATGCGTCTATAACGGTATATATCCTAATCTTAGGCAACCTAACATCTCGGATGTAACATTTTACCACATTCCAGGCGTGTCGGTCCCTACGTCTCGGTGGTAACATTACATGCGTCTATAACGTTATACATCCTAACCTAAGGCCACCTAACATCTCGTATGTAATATTTGACAACATTCCTGGCGTATCGAACCCTACTTCTCGGTGGGAACAGTATATACGTCTATAACGTTATATATCCTAACCTAAGGCAACCTAACATCTCGGATGTAACATTTGACAACATTCCAGGCATGTCGGTCCCTACGTCTCGGTGGTAACATTACATGCGTCTATAACGGTATATATCCTAATCTTAGGCAACCTAACATCTCGGATGTAACATTTTACCACATTCCAGGCGTGTTGGAACCCTACGTCTCGGTGGTAACATTACATGCGTCTATAACGTTATATATCCTAACCTAAGGCCACCTAACATCTCGTATGTAATATTTGACAACATTCCTGGCGTATCGAACCCTACTTCTCGGTGGGAACAGTATATACGTCTATAACGTTATATATCCTAACCTAAGGCAACCTAACATCTCGTATGTAATATTTGACAACATTCCTGGCGTGTCGGTCCCTACGTCTCGGTGGTAACATTACATGCGTCTATAGCGGTATATATCCTAATCTTAGGCAACCTAACATCTCTGATGTAACATTTTACAACATTCCAGGCCTGTCGGTCCCTACGTCTCGGTGGTAACATTACATGCGTCTATAACGTTATATATCCTAACCTAAAGCCACCTAACATCTCGTATGTAATATTTGACAACATTCCTGGCGTGTCGAACCCTACTTCTCGGTGGTAACATTACATGCGTCTATAACGGTATATATCCTAATCTTAGGCAACCTAACATCTCGGATGTAACATTTTACCACATTCCAGGCGTGTCGGTCCCTACGTCTCGGTGGTAACATTACATGCGTGTATAACGTTATATATCCCAACCTAAGGCCACCTAACATCTCGTATGTAATATTTGACAACATTCCTGGCGTATCGAACCCTACTTCTCGGTGGGAACAGTATATACGTCTATAACGTTATATATCCTAACCTAAGGCAACCTAACATCTCGGATGTAACATTTGACAACATTCCAGGCATGTCGGTCCCTACGTCTCGGTGGTAACATTACATGCGTCTATAACGGTATATATCCTAATCTTAGGCAACCTAACATCTCGGATGTAACATTTTACCACATTCCAGGCGTGTCGGTCCCTACGTCTCGGTGGTAACATTACATGCGTCTATAACGTTATATATCCTAACCAAAGCCACCTAACATCTCGTATGTAATATTTGACGACATTCCTGGCGTGTCGGTCCCTACGTCTCGGTGGTAACATTACATGCGTCTATAGCGGTATATATCCTAATCTTAGGCAACCTAACATCTCTGATGTAACATTTTACAACATTCCAGGCCTGTCGGTCCCTACGTCTCGGTGGTAACATTACATGCGTCTATAACGTTATATATCCTAACCTAAAGCCACCTAACATCTCGTATGTAATATTTGACTACATTCCTGGCGTGTCGAACCCTACTTCTCGGTGGTAACATTACATGCGTCTATAACGGTATATATCCTAATCTTAGGCAACCTAACATCTCGGATGTAACATTTTACCACATTCCAGGAGTGTCGGTCCCTACGTCTCGGTGGTAACATTACATGCGTCTATAACGTTATATATCCTAACCTAAGGCCACCTAACATCTCGTATGTAATATTTGACAACATTCCTGGCGTGTCGGTCCCTACGTCTCGGTGGTAACATTACATGCGTCTATAGCGGTATATATCCTAATCTTAGGCAACCTAACATCTCTGATGTAACATTTTACAACATTCCAGGCCTGTCGGTCCCTACGTCTCGGTGGTAACATTACATGCGTCTATAACGTTATATATCCTAACCTAAAGCCACCTAACATCTCGTATGTAATATTTGACAACATTCCTGGCGTGTCGAACCCTACTTCTCGGTGGTAACATTACATGCGTCTATAACGGTATATATCCTAATCTTAGGCAACCTAACATCTCGGATGTAACATTTTACCACATTCCAGGCGTGTCGGTCCCTACGTCTCGGTGGTAACATTACATGCGTCTATAACGTTATATATCCTAACCTAAGGCCACCTAACATCTCGTATGTAATATTTGACAACATTCCTGGCGTATCGAACCCTACTTCTCGGTGGGAACAGTATATACGTCTATAACGTTATATATCCTAACCTAAGGCAACCTAACATCTCGGATGTAACATTTGACAACATTCCAGGCATGTCGGTCCCTACGTCTCGGTGGTAACATTACATGCGTCTATAACGGTATATATCCTAATCTTAGGCAACCTAACATCTCGGATGTAACATTTGATAACATTCCAGGCGTGTCGGTCCCTACGTCTCGGTGGTAACATTACATGTGTCTATAACGGTATATATCCTAATCTTTGGCAACCTAACATCTCGGATGTAACATTTTACCACATTCCAGGCGTGTTGGAACCCTACGTCTCGGTGGTAACATTATATGCGTCTATAACGTTATATATCCTTATCTAAGGCAACCTAACCTCTCGGATGCTATATTTGACAACATTCCTAGCCTGTCGAACCCTACTTCTCGGAGGTAACAGTATATACGTCTATAACGTTATATATCCTAACCTAAGGCAACCTAACATGTCTGATGTAATATTTGACAACATTCCTGGCGTGTCGGACCCTACTTCTCGGTGGGAACAGTATATACGTCTGTAATGTCATATATTCTAACCTAAGGCAACCTAACATCTCGGATATAACATTTGACAACATTCCAGGCGTGTTGGAACCCTACGTCTCGGTGGTAACATTACATGCGTCTATAACGGTATATATCCTAATCTTAGGCAACCTAACATCTCGGATGTAACATTTTACCACATTCCAGGCGTGTCGGTCCCTACGTCTCGGTGGTAACATTACATGCGTCTATAACGTTATATATCCTAACCAAAGCCACCTAACATCTCGTATGTAATATTTGACAACATTCCTGGCGTGTCGGTCCCTACGTCTCGGTGGTAACATTACATGCGTCTATTGCGGTATATATCCTAATCTTAGGCAACCTAGCATCTCTGATGTAACATTTTACAACATTCCAGGCCTGTCGGTCCCTACGTCTCGGTGGTAACATTACATGCGTCTATAACGTTATATATCCTAACCTAAGGCCACCTAACATCTCGTATGTAATATTTGACAACATTCCTGGCGTATCGAACCCTACTTCTCGGTGGGAACAGTATATACGTCTATAACGTTATATATCCTAACCTAAGGCAACCTAACATCTCGGATGTAACATTTGACAACATTCCAGGCATGTCGGTCCCTACGTCTCGGTGGTAACATTACATGCGTCTATAACGGTATATATCCTAATCTTAGGCAACCTAACATCTCGGATGTAACATTTTACCACATTCCAGGCGTGTTGGAACCCTACGTCTCGGTGGTAACATTATATGCGTCTATAACGTTATATATCCTTATCTAAGGCAACCTAACCTCTCGGATGCTATATTTGACATCATTCCTAGCCTGTCGAACCCTACTTCTCGGAGGGAACAGTATGTACGTCTATAACGTTATATATCCTAACCTAAGGCAACCTGACATCTCGGATGTAATATTCTACATCATTCCAGGCGTGTCGGACCCTACTTCTCGGTGGGAACATTATATGCGTCTATAACGTTGTATATCCTTATCTAAGGCAACCTAACCTCTCGGATGCAATATTTGACAACATTCGTGGCCTGTCGAACTCTACTTCTCGGAGGGAAAGGTATATACGTCTATAACGTCATATATCCTAACCTAAGGCAACCTAAGATCTCGGATGTAACATTTGACAACATTCCAGGCGTGTCGGTCCCTACGTCTCGGTGGTAACATTACATGCGTCTATAGCGGTATATATCCTAATCTTAGGCAACCTAACATCTCTGATGTAACATTTTACAACATTCCAGGCCTGTCGGCCCCTATGTCTCGGTGGTAACATTACATGCGTCTATAACGTTATATATCCTAACCTAAAGCCACCTAACATCTCGTATGCAATATTTGACTACATTCCTGGCGTGTCGAACCCTACTTCTCGGTGGTAACATTACATGCGTCTATAACGGTATATATCCTAATCTTAGGCAACCTAACATCTCGGATGTAACATTTTACCACATTCCAGGCGTGTCGGTCCCTACGTCTCGGTGGTAACATTACATGCGTCTATAACGTTATACATCCTAACCTAAGGCCACCTAACATCTCGTATGTAATATTTGACAACATTCCTGGCGTATCGAACCCTACTTCTCGGTGGGAACAGTATATACGTCTATAACGTTATATATCCTAACCTAAGGCAACCTAACATCTCGGATGTAACATTTGACAACATTCCAGGCATGTCGGTCCCTACGTCTCGGTGGTAACATTACATGCGTCTATAACGGTATATATCCTAATCTTAGGCAACCTAATATCTCGGATGTAACATTTTACCACATTCCAGGCGTGTCGGTCCCTACGTCTCGGTGGTAACATTACATGCGTCTATAGCGGTATATATCCTAATCTTAGGCAACCTAACATCTCGGATGTAACATTTTACCACATTCCAGGCGTGTCGGTCCCTACGTCTCGGTGGTAACATTACATGCGTCTATAACGTTATATATCCTAACCAAAGCCACCTAACATCTCGTATGTAATATTTGACAACATTCCTGGCGTGTCGGTCCCTACGTCTCGGTGGTAACATTACATGCGTCTATAGCGGTATATATCCTAATCTTAGGCAACCTAACATCTCTGATGTAACATTTTACAACATTCCAGGCCTGTCGGTCCCTACGTCTCGGTGGTAACATTACATGCGTCTATAACGTTATATATCCTAACCTAAAGCCACCTAACATGTCGTATGTAATATTTGACAACATTCCTGGCGTGTCGAACCCTACTTCTCGGTGGTAACATTACATGCGTCTATAACGGTATATATCCTAATCTTAGGCAACCTAACATCTCGGATGTAACATTTTACCACATTCCAGGCGTGTCGGTCCCTACGTCTCGGTGGTAACATTACATGCGTCTATAACGTTATATATCCTAACCTAAGGCCACCTAACATCTCGTATGTAATATTTGACAACATTCCTGGCGTATCGAACCCTACTTCTCGGTGGGAACAGTATATACGTCTATAACGTTATATATCCTAACCTAAGGCAACCTAACATCTCGGATGTAACATTTGACAACATTCCAGGCATGTCGGTCCCTACGTCTCGGTGGTAACATTACATGCGTCTATAACGGTATATATCCTAATCTTAGGCAACCTAACATCTCGGATGTAACATTTTACCACATTCCAGGCGTGTCGGTCCCTACGTCTCGGTGGTAACATTACATGCGTCTATAACGGTATATATCCTAATCTTAGGCAACCTAACATCTCGGATGTAACATTTTACCACATTCCAGGCGTGTCGGTCCCTACGTCTCGGTGGTAACATTACATGCGTCTATAACGTTATATATCCTAACCTAAGGCCACCTAACATCTCGGATGTAACATTTGATAACATTCCAGGCGTGTCGGTCCCTACGTCTCGGTGGTAACATTACATGCGTCTATAACGGTATATATCCTAATCTTAGGCAACCTAACATCTCGGATGTAACATTTTACCACATTCCAGGCGTGTCGGTCCCTACGTCTCGGTGGTAACATTACATGCGTCTATAACGTTATATATCCTAACCTAAGGCCACCTAACATCTCGTATGTAATATTTGACAACATTCCTGGCGTATCGAACCCTACTTCTCGGTGGGAACAGTATATACGTCTATAACGTTATATATCCTAACCTAAGGCAACCTAACATCTCGGATGTAACATTTGACAACATTCCAGGCATGTCGGTCCCTACGTCTCGGTGGTAACATTACATGCGTCTATAACGGTATATATCCTAATCTTAGGCAACCTAACATCTCGGATGTAACATTTTACCACATTCCAGGCGTGTCGGTCCCTACGTCTCGGTGGTAACATTACATGCGTCTATAACGTTATATATCCTAACCAAAGCCACCTAACATCTCGTATGTAATATTTGACAACATTCCTGGCGTGTCGGTCCCTACGTCTCGGTGGTAACATTACATGCGTCTATAGCGGTATATATCCTAATCTTAGGCAACCTAACATCTCTGATGTAACATTTTACAACATTCCAGGCCTGTCGGTCCCTACGTCTCGGTGGTAACATTACATGCGTCTATAACGTTATATATCCTAACCTAAAGCCACCTAACATCTCGTATGTAATATTTGACAACATTCCTGGCGTGTCGAACCCTACTTCTCGGTGGTAACATTACATGCGTCTATAACGGTATATATCCTAATCTTAGGCAACCTAACATCTCGGATGTAACATTTTACCACATTCCAGGCGTGTCGGTCCCTACGTCTCGGTGGTAACATTACATGCGTCTACAACGTTATATATCCTAACCTAAGGCCACCTAACATCTCGTATGTAATATTTGACAACATTCCTGGCGTATCGAACCCTACTTCTCGGTGGGAACAGTATATACGTCTATAACGTTATATATCCTAAGCTAAGGCAACCTAACATCTCGGATGTAACATTTGACAACATTCCAGGCATGTCGGTCCCTACGTCTCGGTGGTAACATTACATGCGTCTATAACGGTATATATCCTAATCTTAGGCAACCTAACATCTCGGATGTAACATTTGACAACATTCCTGGCGTATCGAACCCTACTTCTCGGTGGGAACGGTATATACGTCTATAACGTTATATATCCTAACCTAAGGCAACCTAACATCTCGGATGTAACATTTGACAACATTCCAGGCATGTCGGTCCCTACGTCTCGGTGGTAACATTACATGCGTCTATAACGGTATATATCCTAATCTTAGGCAACCTAACATCTCGGATGTAACATTTTACCACATTCCAGGCGTGTCGGTCCCTACGTCTCGGTGGTAACATTACATGCGTCTATAGCGGTATATATCCTAATCTTAGGCAACCTAACATCTCGGATGTAACATTTTACCACATTCCAAGCGTGTCGGCCCCTACGTCTCGGTGGTAACATTACATGCATCTATAACGTTATATATCCTAACCAAAGCCACCTAACATCTCGTATGTAATATTTGACAACATTCCTGGCGTGTCGGTCCCTACGTCTCGGTGGTAACATTACATGCGTCTATAGCGGTATATATCCTAATCTTAGGCAACCTAACATCTCTGATGTAACATTTTACAACATTCCAGGCCTGTCGGTCCCTACGTCTCGGTGGTAACATTACATGCGTCTATAACGTTATATATCCTAACCTAAAGCCACCTAACATCTCGTATGTAATATTTGACAACATTCCTGGCGTGTCGAACCCTACTTCTCGGTGGTAACATTACATGCGTCTATAACGGTATATATCCTAATCTTAGGCAACCTAACATCTCGGATGTAACATTTTACCACATTCCAGGCGTGTCGGTCCCTACGTCTCGGTGGTAACATTACATGCGTCTATAACGTTATATATCCTAACCTAAGGCCACCTAACATCTCGTATGTAATATTTGACAACATTCCTGGCGTATCGAACCCTACTTCTCGGTGGGAACAGTATATACGTCTATAACGTTATATATCCTAACCTAAGGCAACCTAACATCTCGGATGTAACATTTGACAACATTCCAGGCATGTCGGTCCCTACGTCTCGGTGGTAACATTACATGCGTCTATAACGGTATATATCCTAATCTTAGGCAACCTAACATCTCGGATGTAACATTTTACCACATTCCAGGCGTGTCGGTCCCTACGTCTCGGTGGTAACATTACATGCGTCGATAACGGTATATATCCTAATCTTAGGCAACCTAACATCTCGGATGTAACATTTTACCACATTCCAGGCGTGTCGGTCCCTACGTCTCGGTGGTAACATTACATGCGTCTATAACGTTATATATCCTAACCTAAGGCCACCTAACATTTCGGATGTAACATTTGATAACATTCCAGGCGTGTCGGTCCCTACGTCTCGGTGGTAACATTACATGCGTCTATAACGGTATATATCCTAATCTTAGGCAACCTAACATCTCGGATGTAACATTTTACCACATTCCAGGCGTGTCGGTCCCTACGTCTCGGTGGTAACATTACATGCGTCTATAACGTTATATATCCTAACCAAAGCCACCTAACATCTCGTATGTAATATTTGACGACATTCCTGGCGTGTCGGTCCCTACGTCTCGGTGGTAACATTACATGCGTCTATAGCGGTATATATCCTAATCTTAGGCAACCTAACATCTCTGATGTAACATTTTACAACATTCCAGGCCTGTCGGTCCCTACGTCTCGGTGGTAACATTACATGCGTCTATAACGTTATATATCCTAACCTAAAGCCACCTAACATCTCGTATGTAATATTTGACTACATTCCTGGCGTGTCGAACCCTACTTCTCGGTGGTAACATTACATGCGTCTATAACGGTATATATCCTAATCTTAGGCAACCTAACATCTCGGATGTAACATTTTACCACATTCCAGGCGTGTCGGTCCCTACGTCTCGGTGGTAACATTGCATGCGTCTATAACGTTATATATCCTAACCTAAGGCCACCTAACATCTCGTATGTAATATTTGACAACATTCCTGGCGTGTCGGTCCCTACGTCTCGGTGGTAACATTACATGCGTCTATAGCGGTATATATCCTAATCTTAGGCAACCTAACATCTCTGATGTAACATTTTACAACATTCCAGGCCTGTCGGTCCCTACGTCTCGGTGGTAACATTACATGCGTCTATAACGTTATATATCCTAACCTAAAGCCACCTAACATCTCGTATGTAATATTTGACAACATTCCTGGCGTGTCGAACCCTACCTCTCGGTGGTAACATTACATGCGTCTATAACGGTATATATCCTAATCTTAGGCAACCTAACATCTCGGATGTAACATTTTACCACATTCCAGGCGTGTCGGTCCCTACGTCTCGGTGGTAACATTACATGCGTCTATAACGTTATATATCCTAACCTAAGGCCACCTAACATCTCGTATGTAATATTTGACAACATTCCTGGCGTATCGAACCCTACTTCTCGGTGGGAACAGTATATACGTCTATAACGTTATATATCCTAACCTAAGGCAACCTAACATCTCGGATGTAACATTTGACAACATTCCAGGCATGTCGGTCCCTACGTCTCGGTGGTAACATTACATGCGTCTATAACGGTATATATCCTAATCTTAGGCAACCTAACATCTCGGATGTAACATTTGATAACATTCCAGGCGTGTCGGTCCCTACGTCTCGGTGGTAACATTACATGCGTCTATAACGGTATATATCCTAATCTTTGGCAACCTAACATCTCGGATGTAACATTTTACCACATTCCAGGCGTGTTGGAACCCTACGTCTCGGTGGTAACATTATATGCGTCTATAACGTTATATATCCTTATCTAAGGCAACCTAACCTCTCGGATGCTATATTTGACAACATTCCTAGCCTGTCGAACCCTACTTCTCGGAGGGAACAGTATGTACGTCTATAACGTTATATATCCTAACCTAAGGCAACCTGACATCTCGGATGTAATATTCTACATCATTCCAGGCGTGTCGGACCCTACTTCTCGGTGGGAACATTATATGCGTCTATAACGTTGTATATCCTTATCTAAGGCAACCTAACCTCTCGGATGCAATATTTGACAACATTCGTGGCCTGTCGAACTCTACTTCTCGGAGGGAAAGGTATATACGTCTATAACGTCATATATCCTAACCTAAGGCAACCTAAGATCTCGGATGTAACATTTGACAACATTCCAGGCGTGTCGGTCCCTACGTCTCGGTGGTAACATTACATGCGTCTATAGCGGTATATATCCTAATCTTAGGCAACCTAACATCTCTGATGTAACATTTTACAACATTCCAGGCCTGTCGGTCCCTATGTCTCGGTGGTAACATTACATGCGTCTATATCGTTATATATCCTAACCTAAAGCCACCTAACATCTCGTATGTAATATTTGACTACATTCCTGGCGTGTCGAACCCTACTTCTCGGTGGTAACATTACATGCGTCTATAACGGTATATATCCTAATCTTAGGCAACCTAACATCTCGGATGTAACATTTTACCACATTCCAGGCGTGTCGGTCCCTACGTCTCGGTGGTAACATTACATGCGTCTATAACGTTATACATCCTAACCTAAGGCCACCTAACATCTCGTATGTAATATTTGACAACATTCCTGGCGTATCGAACCCTACTTCTCGGTGGGAACAGTATATACGTCTATAACGTTATATATCCTAACCTAAGGCAACCTAACATCTCGGATGTAACATTTGACAACATTCCAGGCATGTCGGTCCCTACGTCTCGGTGGTAACATTACATGCGTCTATAACGGTATATATCCTAATCTTAGGCAACCTAACATCTCGGATGTAACATTTTACCACATTCCAGGCGTGTCGGTCCCTACGTTTCGGTGGTAACATTACATGCGTCTATAACGTTATATATCCTAACCTAAGGCCACCTAACATCTCGGATGTAACATTTGATAACATTCCAGGCGTGTCGGTCCCTACGTCTCGGTGGTAACATTACATGCGTCTATAACGGTATATATCCTAATCTTAGGCAACCTAACATCTCGGATGTAACATTTTACCACATTCCAGGCGTGTCGGTCCCTACGTCTCGGTGGTAACATTACATGCGTCTATAACGTTATATATCCTAACCAAAGCCACCTAACATCTCGTATGTAATATTTGACGACATTCCTGGCGTGTCGGTCCCTACGTCTCGGTGGTAACATTACATGCGTCTATAGCGGTATATATCCTAATCTTAGGCAACCTAACATCTCTGATGTAACATTTTACAACATTCCAGGCCTGTCGGTCCCTACGTCTCGGTGGTAACATTACATGCGTCTATAACGTTATATATCCTAACCTAAAGCCACCTAACATCTCGTATGTAATATTTGACTACATTCCTGGCGTGTCGAACCCTACTTCTCGGTGGTAACATTACATGCGTCTATAACGGTATATATCCTAATCTTAGGCAACCTAACATCTCGGATGTAACATTTTACCACATTCCAGGCGTGTCGGTCCCTACGTCTCGGTGGTAACATTACATGCGTCTATAACGTTATATATCCTAACCTAAGGCCACCTAACATCTCGTATGTAATATTTGACAACATTCCTGGCGTATCGAACCCTACTTCTCGGTGGGAACAGTATATACGTCTATAACGTTATATATCCTAACCTAAGGCAACCTAACATCTCGGATGTAACATTTGACAACATTCCAGGCATGTCGGTCCCTACGTCTCGGTGGTAACATTACATGCGTCTATAACGGTATATATCCTAATCTTAGGCAACCTAACATCTCGGATGTAACATTTTACCACATTCCAGGCGTGTCGGTCCCTACGTCTCGGTGGTAACATTACATGCGTCTATAGCGGTATATATCCTAATCTTAGGCAACCTAACATCTCGGATGTAACATTTTACCACATTCCAGGCGTGTCGGTCCCTACGTCTCGGTGGTAACATTACATGCGTCTATAACGTTATATATCCTAACCTAAGGCCACCTAACATCTCGTATGTAATATTTGACAACATTCCTGGCGTATCGAACCCTACTTCTCGGTGGGAACAGTATATACGTCTATAACGTTATATATCCTAACCTAAGGGAACCTAACATCTCGGATGTAACATTTGACAACATTCCAGGCATGTCGGTCCCTACGTCTCGGTGGTAACATTACATGCGTCTATAACGGTATAAATCCTAATCTTAGGCAACCTAACATCTCGGATGTAACATTTTACCACATTCCAGGCGTGTCGGTCCCTACGTCTCGGTGGTAACATTACATGCGTCTATAGCGGTATATATCCTAATCTTAGGCAACCTAACATCTCGGATGTAACATTTTACCACATTCCAGGCGTGTTGGAACCCTACGTCTCGGTGGTAACATTATATGCGTCTATAACGTTATATATCCTTATCTAAGGCAACCTAACCTCTCGGATGCTATATTTGACAACATTCCTAGCCTGTCGAACCCTACTTCTCGGAGGGAACAGTATGTACGTCTATAACGTTATATATCCTAACCTAAGGCAACCTGACATCTCGGATGTAATATTCTACATCATTCCAGGCGTGTCGGACCCTACTTCTCGGTGGGAACATTATATGCGTCTATAACGTTGTATATCCTTATCTAAGGCAACCTAACCTCTCGGATGCAATATTTGACAACATTCGTGGCCTGTCGAACTCTACTTCTCGGAGGGAAAGGTATATACGTCTATAACATCATATATCCTAACCTAAGGCAACCTAAGATCTCGGATGTAACATTTGACAACATTCCAGGCGTGTCGGTCCCTACGTCTCGGTGGTAACATTACATGCGTCTATAGCGGTATATATCCTAATCTTAGGCAACCTAACATCTCTGATGTAACATTTTACAACATTCCAGGCCTGTCGGTCCCTATGTCTCGGTGGTAACATTACATGCGTCTATAACGTTATATATCCTAACCTAAAGCCACCTAACATCTCGTATGTAATATTTGACAACATTCCTGGCGTATCGAACCCTACTTCTCGGTGGGAACAGTATATACGTCTATAACGTTATATATCCTAACCTAAGGCAACCTAACATCTCGGATGTAACATTTGACAACATTCCAGGCATGTCGGTCCCTACGTCTCGGTGGTAACATTACATGCGTCTATAACGGTATATATCCTAATCTTAGGCAACCTAACATCTCGGATGTAACATTTTACCACATTCCAGGCGTGTCGGTCCCTACGTCTCGGTGGTAACATTACATGCGTCTATAGCGGTATATATCCTAATCTTAGGCAACCTAACATCTCGGATGTAACATTTTACCACATTCCAGGCGTGTCGGTCCCTACGTCTCGGTGGTAACATTACATGCGTCTATAACGTTATATATCCTAACCAAAGCCACCTAACATCTCGTATGTAATATTTGACGACATTCCTGGCGTGTCGGTCCCTACGTCTCGGTGGTAACATTACATGCGTCTATAGCGGTATATATCCTAATCTTAGGCAACCTAACATCTCTGATGTAACATTTTACAACATTCCAGGCCTGTCGGTCCCTACGTCTCGGTGGTAACATTACATGCGTCTATAACGTTATATATCCTAACCTAAAGCCACCTAACATCTCGTATGTAATATTTGACTACATTCCTGGCGTGTCGAACCCTACTTCTCGGTGGTAACATTACATGCGTCTATAACGGTATATATCCTAATCTTAGGCAACCTAACATCTCGGATGTAACATTTTACCACATTCCAGGCGTGTCGGTCCCTACGTCTCGGTGGTAACATTACGTGCGTCTATAACGTTATATATCCTAACCTAAGGCCACCTAACATCTCGTATGTAATATTTGACAACATTCCTGGCGTATCGAACCCTACTTCTCGGTGGGAACAGTATATACGTCTATAACGTTATATATCCTAACCTAAGGCAACCTAACATCTCGGATGTAACATTTGACAACATTCCAGGCATGTCGGTCCCTACGTCTCGGTGGTAACATTACATGCGTCTATAACGGTATATATCCTAATCTTAGGCAACCTAACATCTCGGATGTAACATTTTACCACATTCCAGGCGTGTCGGTCCCTACGTCTCGGTGGTAACATTACATGCGTCTATAACGGTATATATCCTAATCTTAGGCAACCTAACATCTCGGATGTAACATTTTACCACATTCCAGGCGTGTCGGTCCCTACGTCTCGGTGGTAACATTACATGCGTCTATAACGTTATATATCCTAACCTAAGGCCACCTAACATCTCGGATGTAACATTTGATAACATTCCAGGCGTGTCGGTCCCTACGTCTCGGTGGTAACATTACATGCGTCTATAACGGTATATATCCTAATCTTAGGCAACCTAACATCTCGGATGTAACATTTTACCACATTCCAGGCGTGTCGGTCCCTACGTCTCGGTGGTAACATTACATGCGTCTATAACGTTATATATCCTAACCAAAGCCACCTAACATCTCGGATGTAACATTTTACCACATTCCAGGCGTGTCGGTCCCTACGTCTCGGTGGTAACATTACATGCGTCTATAGCGGTATATATCCTAATCTTAGGCAACCTAACATCTCGGATGTAACATTTTACCACATTCCAGGCGTGTCGGTCCCTACTTCTCGGTGGGAACATTACATGCGTCTATAACGTTATATATCCTAACCTAAGGCCACCTAACATCTCGTATGTAATATTTGACAACATTCCTAGCGTATCGAACCCTACTTCTCGGAGGGAACAGTATATACGTCTATAACGTTATATATCCTAACCTACGGCAACCTAACATGTCTGATGTAATATTTGACAACATTCCTGGCGTGTCGGACCCTACTTCTCGGTGGGAACAGTATATACGCCTGTAATGTCATATATTCTAACCTAAAGCAACCTAACATCTCGGATATAACATTTGACAACATTCCAGGCGTGTTGGAACCCTACGTCTCGGTGGTAACATTATATGCGTCTATAACGTTATATATCCTTATCTAAGGCAACCTAACATCTGGGATGCTATATTTGACAACATTCCTAGCCTGTCGAACCCTACTTCTCGGAGGGAACAGTATATACGTCTATAACGTTATATATCCTAACCTAAGGCAACCTGACATCTCGGATGTAATATTCTACATCATTCCAGGCTTGTCGGACCCTACGTCTCGGTGGTAACATTACATGCGTCTATAACGTTATATATCCTAACCTTAGGCAACCTAACATCTCGAATGCAATATTTGACAACATTCCTGGCCTGTCGAACCCTACATCTCGGAGGGAACAGTATATACGTCTGTAACGTCATATATCCTAACCTAAGACAACCTAACATCTCGGACGTAACATTTGACAACATTCCAGGCGTGTCGGTCCCTACGTCTCGGTGGTAACATTACATGCGTCTATAACGTTATATATCCTAACCTTAGGCAACCTAACATCTCGAATGCAATATTTGACAACATTCCTGGCCTGTCGAACCCTACTTCTCGGAGGGAACAGCATATACATCTATAACGTCATATATCCTAGCCTTAGGCAACCTAACATCTCGGATGTAACATTTGATAACATTCCAGGCGTGTCGGTCCCTACGTCTCGGTGGTAACATTACATGCGTCTATAACGGTATATATCCTAATCTTAGGCAACCTAACATCTCGGATGTAACATTTTACCACATTCCAGGCGTGTCGGTCCCTACGTCTCGGTGGTAACATTACATGCGTCTATAACGTTATATATCCTAACCAAAGCCACCTAACATCTCGTATGTAATATTTGACAACATTCCTGGCGTGTCGGTCCCTACGTCTCGGTGGTAACATTACATGCGTCTATAGCGGTATATATCCTAATCTTAGGCAACCTAACATCTCGGATGTAACATTTTACCACATTCCAGGCGTGTTGGAACCCTACGTCTCGGTGGTAACATTATATGCGTCTATAACGTTATATATCCTTATCTAAGGCAACCTAACCTCTCGGATGCTATATTTGACAACATTCCTAGCCTGTCGAACCCTACTTCTCGGAGGGAACAGTATGTACGTCTATAACGTTATATATCCTAACCTAAGGCAACCTGACATCTCGGATGTAATATTCTACATCATTCCAGGCGTGTCGGACCCTACTTCTCGGTGGGAACATTATATGCGTCTATAACGTTGTATATCCTTATCTAAGGCAACCTAACCTCTCGGATGCAATATTTGACAACATTCGTGGCCTGTCGAACTCTACTTCTCGGAGGGAAAGGTATATACGTCTATAACGTCATATATCCTAACCTAAGGCAACCTAAGATCTCGGATGTAACATTTGACAACATTCCAGGCGTGTCGGTCCCTACGTCTCGGTGGTAACATTACATGCGTCTATAGCGGTATATATCCTAATCTTAGGCAACCTAACATCTCTGATGTAACATTTTACAACATTCCAGGCCTGTCGGTCCCTATGTCTCGGTGGTAACATTACATGCGTCTATAACGTTATATATCCTAACCTAAAGCCACCTAACATCTCGTATGTAATATTTGACAACATTCCTGGCGTATCGAACCCTACTTCTCGGTGGGAACAGTATATACGTCTATAACGTTATATATCCTAACCTAAGGCAACCTAACATCTCGGATGTAACATTTTACCACATTCCAGGCGTGTCGGTCCCTACGTCTCGGTGCTAACATTACATGCGTCTATAACGTTATATATCCTAACCAAAGCCACCTAACATCTCGTATGTAATATTTGACGACATTCCTGGCGTGTCGGTCCCTACGTCTCGGTGGTAACATTACATGCGTCTATAGCGGTATATATCCTAATCTTAGGCAACCTAACATCTCTGATGTAACATTTTACAACATTCCAGGCCTGTCGGTCCCTACGTCTCGGTGGTAACATTACATGCGTCTATAACGTTATATATCCTAACCTAAAGCCACCTAACATCTCGTATGTAATATTTGACTACATTCCTGGCGTGTCGAACCCTACTTCTCGGTGGTAACATTACATGCGTCTATAACGGTATATATCCTAATCTTAGGCAACCTAACATCTCGGATGTAACATTTTACCACATTCCAGGCGTGTCGGTCCCTACGTCTCGGTGGTAACATTACATGCGTCTATAACGTTATATATCCTAACCTAAGGCCACCTAACATCTCGTATGTAATATTTGACAACATTCCTGGCGTATCGAACCCTACTTCTCGGTGGGAACAGTATATACGTCTATAACGTTATATATCCTAACCTAAGGCAACCTAACATCTCGGATGTAACATTTGACAACATTCCAGGCATGTCGGTCCCTACGTCTCGGTGGTAACATTACATGCGTCTATAACGGTATATATCCTAATCTTAGGCAACCTAACATCTCGGATGTAACATTTTACCACATTCCAGGCGTGTCGGTCCCTACGTCTCGGTGGTAACATTACATGCGTCTATAACGGTATATATCCTAATCTTAGGCAACCTAACATCTCGGATGTAACATTTTACCACATTCCAGGCGTGTCGGTCCCTACGTCTCGGTGGTAACATTACATGCGTCTATAACGTTATATATCCTAACCTAAGGCCACCTAACATCTCGGATGTAACATTTGATAACATTCCAGGCGTGTCGGTCCCTACGTCTCGGTGGTAACATTACATGCGTCTATAACGGTATATATCCTAATCTTAGGCAACCTAACATCTCGGATGTAACATTTTACCACATTCCAGGCGTGTCGGTCCCTACGTCTCGGTGGTAACATTACATGCGTCTATAACGTTATATATCCTAACCAAAGCCACCTAACATCTCGGATGTAACATTTTACCACATTCCAGGCGTGTCGGTCCCTACGTCTCGGTGGTAACATTACATGCGTCTATAGCGGTATATATCCTAATCTTAGGCAACCTAACATCTCGGATGTAACATTTTACCACATTCCAGGCGTGTCGGTCCCTACGTCTCGGTGGTAACATTACATGCGTCTATAACGTTATATATCCTAACCTAAGGCCACCTAACATCTCGTATGTAATATTTGACAACATTCCTGGCGTATCGAACCCTACTTCTCGGTGGGAACAGTATATACGTCTATAACGTTATATATCCTAACCTAAGGGAACCTAACATCTCGGATGTAACATTTGACAACATTCCAGGCATGTCGGTCCCTACGTCTCGGTGGTAACATTACATGCGTCTATAGCGGTATATATCCTAATCTTAGGCAACCTAACATCTCGGATGTAACATTTTACCACATTCCAGGCGTGTCGGTCCCTACTTCTCGGTGGGAACATTACATGCGTCTATAACGTTATATATCCTAACCTAAGGCCACCTAACATCTCGTATGTAATATTTGACAACATTCCTGGCGTATCGAACCCTACTTCTCGGAGGGAACAGTATATACGTCTATAACGTTATATATCCTAACCTACGGCAACCTAACATGTCTGATGTAATATTTGACAACATTCCTGGCGTGTCGGACCCTACTTCTCGGTGGGAACAGTATATACGCCTGTAATGTCATATATTCTAACCTAAAGCAACCTAACATCTCGGATATAACATTTGACAACATTCCAGGCGTGTTGGAACCCTACGTCTCGGTGGTAACATTATATGCGTCTATAACGTTATATATCCTTATCTAAGGCAACCTAACATCTGGGATGCTATATTTGACAACATTCCTAGCCTGTCGAACCCTACTTCTCGGAGGGAACAGTATATACGTCTATAACGTTATATATCCTAACCTAAGGCAACCTGACATCTCGGATGTAATATTCTACATCATTCCAGGCTTGTCGGACCCTACGTCTCGGTGGTAACATTACATGCGTCTATAACGTTATATATCCTAACCTTAGGCAACCTAACATCTCGAATGCAATATTTGACAACATTCCTGGCCTGTCGAACCCTACATCTCGGAGGGAACAGTATATACGTCTGTAACGTCATATATCCTAACCTAAGACAACCTAACATCTCGGACGTAACATTTGACAACATTCCAGGCGTGTCGGTCCCTACGTCTCGGTGGTAACATTACATGCGTCTATAACGTTATATATCCTAACCTTAGGCAACCTAACATCTCGAATGCAATATTTGACAACATTCCTGGCCTGTCGAACCCTACTTCTCGGAGGGAACAGCATATACATCTATAACGTCATATATCCTAGCCTTAGGCAACCTAACATCTCGGATGTAACATTTGATAACATTCCAGGCGTGTCGGTCCCTACGTCTCGGTGGTAACATTACATGCGTCTATAACGGTATATATCCTAATCTTAGGCAACCTAACATCTCGGATGTAACATTTTACCACATTCCAGGCGTGTCGGTCCCTACGTCTCGGTGGTAACATTACATGCGTCTATAACGTTATATATCCTAACCAAAGCCACCTAACATCTCGTATGTAATATTTGACAACATTCCTGGCGTGTCGGTCCCTACGTCTCGGTGGTAACATCACATGCGTCTATAGCGGTATATATCCTAATCTTAGGCAACCTAACATCTCTGATGTAACATTTTACAACATTCCAGGCCTGTCGCTCCCTACGTCTCGGTGGTAACATTACATGCGTCTATAACGGTATATATCCTAATCTTAGGCAACCTAACATCTCGGATGAAACATTTCACAACATTCCTGGCCTGTAGAACCCTACATCTCGGAGGGAACAGCATATACATCTATTACGTCATATATCCTAATCTTAGGCAACCTAACATCTCGGATGTAACATTTTACCACATTCCTGGCGTGTCGAACCCTACTTCTCGGTGGTAACATTACATGCGTCTATAACGGTATATATCCTAATCTTAGGCAACCTAACATCTCGGATGTAACATTTTACCACATTCCAGGCGTGTCGGTCCCTACGTCTCGGTGGTAACATTACATGCGTCTATAACGTTATATATCCTAACCTAAGGCCACCTAACATCTCGTATGTAATATTTGACAACATTCCTGGCGTATCGAACCCTACTTCTCGGTGGGAACAGTATATACGTCTATAACGTTATATATCCTAACCTAAGGCAACCTAACATCTCGGATGTAACATTTGACAACATTCCAGGCATGTCGGTCCCTACGTCTCGGTGGTAACATTACATGCGTCTATAACGGTATATATCCTAATCTTAGGCAACCTAACATCTCGGATGTAACATTTTACCACATTCCAGGCGTGTCGGTCCCTACGTCTCGGTGGTAACATTACATGCGTCTATAACGGTATATATCCTAATCTTAGGCAACCTAACATCTCGGATGTAACATTTTACCACATTCCAGGCGTGTCGGTCCCTACGTCTCGGTGGTAACATTACATGCGTCTATAACGTTATATATCCTAACCAAAGCCACCTAACATCTCGTATGTAATATTTGACGACATTCCTGGCGTGTCGGTCCCTACGTCTCGGTGGTAACATTACATGCGTCTATAACGGTATATATCCTAATCTTAGGCAACCTAACATCGCGGATGTAACATTTTACCACATTCCAGGCGTGTCGGTCCCTACGTCTCGGTGGTAACATTACATGCGTCTATAACGTTATATATCCTAACCTAAGGCCACCTAACATCTCGTATGTAATATTTGACAACATTCCTGGCGTATCGAACCCTACTTCTCGGTGGGAACAGTATATACGTCTATAACGTTATATATCCTAACCTAAGGCAACCTAACATCTCGGATGTAACATTTGACAACATTCCAGGCATGTCGGTCCCTACGTCTCGGTGGTAACATTACATGCGTCTATAACGGTATATATCCTAATCTTAGGCAACCTAACATCTCGGATGTAACATTTTACCACATTCCAGGCGTGTCGGTCCCTACGTCTCGGTGGTAACATTACATGCGTCTATAACGTTATATATCCTAACCTAAGGGAACCTAACATCTCGGATGTAACATTTGACAACATTCCAGGCATGTCGGTCCCTACGTCTCGGTGGTAACATTACATGCGTCTATAACGGTATATATCCTAATCTTAGGCAACCTAACATCTCGGATGTAACATTTTACCACATTCCAGGCGTGTCGGTCCCTACGTCTCGGTGGTAACATTACATGCGTCTATAGCGGTATATATCCTAATCTTAGGCAACCTAACATCTCGGATGTAACATTTTACCACATTCCAGGCGTGTCGGTCCCTACTTCTCGGTGGGAACATTACATGCGTCTATAACGTTATATATCCTAACCTAAGGCCACCTAACATCTCGTATGTAATATTTGACAACATTCCTGGCGTATCGAACCCTACTTCTCGGAGGGAACAGTATATACGTCTATAACGTTATATATCCTAACCTACGGCAACCTAACATGTCTGATGTAATATTTGACAACATTCCTGGCGTGTCGGACCCTACTTCTCGGTGGGAACAGTATATACGCCTGTAATGTCATATATTCTAACCTAAAGCAACCTAACATCTCGGATATAACATTTGACAACATTCCAGGCGTGTTGGAACCCTACGTCTCGGTGGTAACATTATATGCGTCTATAACGTTATATATCCTTATCTAAGGCAACCTAACATCTGGGATGCTATATTTGACAACATTCCTAGCCTGTCGAACCCTACTTCTCGGAGGGAACAGTATATACGTCTATAACGTTATATATCCTAACCTAAGGCAACCTGACATCTCGGATGTAATATTCTACATCATTCCAGGCTTGTCGGACCCTACGTCTCGGTGGTAACATTACATGCGTCTATAACGTTATATATCCTAACCTTAGGCAACCTAACATCTCGAATGCAATATTTGACAACATTCCTGGCCTGTCGAACCCTACATCTCGGAGGGAACAGTATATACGTCTGTAACGTCATATATCCTAACCTAAGACAACCTAACATCTCGGACGTAACATTTGACAACATTCCAGGCGTGTCGGTCCCTACGTCTCGGTGGTAACATTACATGCGTCTATAACGTTATATATCCTAACCTTAGGCAACCTAACATCTCGAATGCAATATTTGACAACATTCCTGGCCTGTCGAACCCTACTTCTCGGAGGGAACAGCATATACATCTATAACGTCATATATCCTAGCCTTAGGCAACCTAACATCTCGGATGTAACATTTGATAACATTCCAGGCGTGTCGGTCCCTACGTCTCGGTGGTAACATTACATGCGTCTATAACGGTATATATCCTAATCTTAGGCAACCTAACATCTCGGATGTAACATTTTACCACATTCCAGGCGTGTCGGTCCCTACGTCTCGGTGGTAACATTACATGCGTCTATAACGTTATATATCCTAACCAAAGCCACCTAACATCTCGTATGTAATATTTGACAACATTCCTGGCGTGTCGGTCCCTACGTCTCGGTGGTAACATCACATGCGTCTATAGCGGTATATATCCTAATCTTAGGCAACCTAACATCTCTGATGTAACATTTTACAACATTCCAGGCCTGTCGGTCCCTACGTCTCGGTGGTAACATTACATGCGTCTATAACGGTATATATCCTAATCTTAGGCAACCTAACATCTCGGATGAAACATTTCACAACATTCCTGGCCTGTAGAACCCTACATCTCGGAGGGAACAGCATATACATCTATTACGTCATATATCCTAATCTTAGGCAACCTAACATCTCGGATGTAACATTTTACCACATTCCTGGCGTGTCGAACCCTACTTCTCGGTGGTAACATTACATGCGTCTATAACGGTATATATCCTAATCTTAGGCAACCTAACATCTCGGATGTAACATTTTACCACATTCCAGGCGTGTCGGTCCCTACGTCTCGGTGGTAACATTACATGCGTCTATAACGTTATATATCCTAACCTAAGGCCACCTAACATCTCGTATGTAATATTTGACAACATTCCTGGCGTATCGAACCCTACTTCTCGGTGGGAACAGTATATACGTCTATAACGTTATATATCCTAACCTAAGGCAACCTAACATCTCGGATGTAACATTTGACAACATTCCAGGCATGTCGGTCCCTACGTCTCGGTGGTAACATTACATGCGTCTATAACGGTATATATCCTAATCTTAGGCAACCTAACATCTCGGATGTAACATTTTACCACATTCCAGGCGTGTCGGTCCCTACGTCTCGGTGGTAACATTACATGCGTCTATAACGGTATATATCCTAATCTTAGGCAACCTAACATCTCGGATGTAACATTTTACCACATTCCAGGCGTGTCGGTCCCTACGTCTCGGTGGTAACATTACATGCGTCTATAACGTTATATATCCTAACCAAAGCCACCTAACATCTCGTATGTAATATTTGACGACATTCCTGGCGTGTCGGTCCCTACGTCTCGGTGGTAACATTACATGCGTCTATAACGGTATATATCCTAATCTTAGGCAACCTAACATCGCGGATGTAACATTTTACCACATTCCAGGCGTGTCGGTCCCTACGTCTCGGTGGTAACATTACATGCGTCTATAACGTTATATATCCTAACCTAAGGCCACCTAACATCTCGTATGTAATATTTGACAACATTCCTGGCGTATCGAACCCTACTTCTCGGTGGGAACAGTATATACGTCTATAACGTTATATATCCTAACCTAAGGCAACCTAACATCTCGGATGTAACATTTGACAACATTCCAGGCATGTCGGTCCCTACGTCTCGGTGGTAACATTACATGCGTCTATAACGGTATATATCCTAATCTTAGGCAACCTAACATCTCGGATGTAACATTTTACCACATTCCAGGCGTGTCGGTCCCTACGTCTCGGTGGTAACATTACATGCGTCTATAACGGTATATATCCTAATCTTAGGCAACCTAACATCTCGGATGTAACATTTTACCACATTCCAGGCGTGTCGGTCCCTACGTCTCGGTGGTAACATTACATGCGTCTATAACGTTATATATCCTAACCAAAGCCACCTAACATCTCGTATGTAATATTTGACGACATTCCTGGCGTGTCGGTCCCTACGTCTCGGTGGTAACATTACATGCGTCTATAGCGGTATATATCCTAATCTTAGGCAACCTAACATCTCGGATGTAACATTTTACCACATTCCAGGCGTGTCGGTCCCTACGTCTCGGTGGTAACATTACATGCGTCTATAACGTTATATATCCTAACCTAAGGCCACCTAACATCTCGTATGTAATATTTGACAACATTCCTGGCGTATCGAACCCTACTTCTCGGTGGGAACAGTATATACGTCTATAACGTTATATATCCTAACCTAAGGGAACCTAACATCTCGGATGTAACATTTGACAACATTCCAGGCATGTCGGTCCCTACGTCTCGGTGGTAACATTACATGCGTCTATAACGGTATATATCCTAATCTTAGGCAACCTAACATCTCGGATGTAACATTTTACCACATTCCAAGCGTGTCGGTCCCTACGTCTCGGTGGTAACATTACATGCGTCTATAACGTTATATATCCTAACCTTAGGCAACCTAACATCTCGGATGCAATATTTGACAACATTCCTGGCCTGTCGAACCCTACTTCTCGGAGGGAACAGCATATACATCTATTACGTCATATATCCTAATCTAAGACAACCTAACATCTCGGATGAAACATTTCACAACATTCCTGGCCTGTAGAACCCTACATCTCGGAGGGAACAGTATATACGTCTGTAACGTCATATATCCTAACCTAAGACAACCTAACATCTCGGACGTAACATTTGACAACATTCCAGGCGTGTCGGTCCCTACGTCTCGGTGGTAACATTACATGCGTCTATAACGTTATATATCCTAACCTTAGGCAACCTAACATCTCGAATGCAATATTTGACAACATTCCTGGCCTGTCGAACCCTACTTCTCGGAGGGAACAGCATATACATCTATTACGTCATATATCCCAATCTAAGACAACCTAACATCTCGGATGAAACATTTCACAACATTCCTGGCCTGTAGAACCCTACATCTCGGAGGGAACAGTATATACGTCTGTAACGTCATATATCCTAACCTAAGACAACCTAACATCTCGGACGTAACATTTGACAACATTCCAGGCGTGTCGGTCCCTACGTCTCGGTGGTAACAGTACATGCGTCTATAACGTTATATATCCTAACCTTAGGCAACCTAACATCTCGAATGCAATATTTGACAACATTCCTGGCCTGTCGAACCCTACTTCTCGGAGGGAACAGCATATACATCTATAGCGTCAGATATCCTAGCCTTAGGCAACCTAACATCTCGGATGTAACATTTGATAACATTCCAGGCGTGTCGGTCCCTACTTCTCGGTGGTAACATTACATGCGTCTATAACGGTATATATCCTAATCTTAGGCAACCTAACATCTCGGATGTAACATTTTACCACATTCCAGGCGTGACGGTCCCTACGTCTCGGTGGTAACATTACATGCGTCTATAACGTTATATATCCTAACCTAAAGCCACCTAACATCTCGTATGTAATATTTGACTACATTCCTGGCGTGTCGAACCCTACTTCTCGGTGGTAACATTACATGCGTCTATAACGGTATATATCCTAATCTTAGGCAACCTAACATCTCGGATGTAACATTTTACCACATTCCAGGCGTGTCGGTCCCTACGTCTCGGTGGTAACATTACATGCGTCTATAACGTTATATATCCTAACCTAAGGCCACCTAACATCTCGTATGTAATATTTGACAACATTCCTGGCGTATCGAACCCTACTTCTCGGTGGGAACAGTATATACGTCTATAACGTTATATATCCTAACCTAAGGGAACCTAACATCTCGGATGTAACATTTGACAACATTCCAGGCATGTCGGTCCCTACGTCTCGGTGGTAACATTACATGCGTCTATAACGGTATATATCCTAATCTTAGGCAACCTAACATCTCGAATGTAACATTTTACCACATTCCAGGCGTGTCGGTCCCTACGTCTCGGTGGTAACATTACATGCGTCTATAGCGGTATATATCCTAATCTTAGGCAACCTAACATCTCGGATGTAACATTTTACCACATTCCAGGCGTGTCGGTCCCTACTTCTCGGTGGGAACATTACATGCGTCTATAACGTTATATATCCTAACCTAAGGCCACCTAACATCTCGTATGTAATATTTGACAACATTCCTGGCGTATCGAACCCTACTTCTCGGAGGGAACAGTATATACGTCTATAACGTTATATATCCTAACCTAAGGCAACCTAACATGTCTGATGTAATATTTGACAACATTCCTGGCGTGTCGGACCCTATTTCTCGGTGGGAACAGTATATACGCCTGTAATGTCATATATTCTAACCTAAGGCAACCTAACATCTCGGATATAACATTTGACAACATTCCAGGCGTGTTGGAACCCTACGTCTCGGTGGTAACATTATATGCGTCTATAACGTTATATATCCTTATCTAAGGCAACCTAACATCTGGGATGCTATATTTGACAACATTCCTAGCCTGTCGAACCCTACTTCTCGGAGGGAACAGTATATACGTCTATAACGTTATATATCCTAACCTAAGGCAACCTGATATCTCGGATGTAATATTTTACCACATTCCAGGCGTGACGGTCCCTACGTCTCGGTGGTAATATTACATGCGTCTATAACGTTATATATCCTAACCTAAACCCACCTAACATCTCGGATGTAACATTTTACCACATTCCTGGCGTGTCGAACCCTACTTCTCGGTGGTAACATTACATGCGTCTATAACGTTATATATCCTAACCTAAGGCCACCTAACATCTCGGATGTAACATTTTACCACATTCCAGGCGTGTCGGTCCCTACGTCTCGGTGGTAACATTACATGCGTCTATAACGTTATATATCCTAACCTAAGGCCACCTAACATCTCGTATGTAATATTTGACAACATTCCTGGCGTATCGAACCCTACTTCTCGGTGGGAACAGTATATACGTCTATAACGTTATATATCCTAACCTAAGGCAACCTAACATCTCGGATGTAACATTTGACAACATTCCAGGCATGTCGGTCCCTACGTCTCGGTGGTAACATTACATGCGTCTATAACGGTATATATCCTAATCTTAGGCAACCTAACATCTCGGATGTAACATTTTACCACATTCCAGGCGTGTCGGTCCCTACGTCTCGGTGGTAACATTACATGCGTCTATAACGGTATATATCCTAATCTTAGGCAACCTAACATCTCGGATGTAACATTTTACCACATTCCAGGCGTGTCGGTCCCTACGTCTTGGTGGTAACATTACATGCGTCTATAACGTTATATATCCTAACCAAAGCCACCTAACATCTCGTATGTAATATTTGACGACATTCCTGGCGTGTCGGTCCCTACGTCTCGGTGGTAACATTACATGCGTCTATAGCGGTATATATCCTAATCTTAGGCAACCTAACATCTCTGATGTAACATTTTACAACATTCCAGGCCTGTCGGTCCCTACGTCTCGGTGGTAACATTACATGCGTCTATAACGTTATATATCCTAACCTAAAGCCACCTAACATCTCGCATGTAATATTTGACTACATTCCTGGAGTGTCGAACCCTACTTCTCGGTGGTAACATAACATGCGTCTATAACGGTATATATCCTAATCTTAGGCAACCTAACATCTCGGATGTAACATTTTACCACATTCCAGGCGTGTCGGTCCCTACGTCTCGGTGGTAACATTACATGCGTCTATAGCGGTATATATCCTAATCTTAGGCAACCTAACATCTCGGATGTAACATTTTACCACATTCCAGGCGTGTCGGTCCCTACTTCTCGGTGGGAACATTACATGCGTCTATAACGTTATATATCCTAACCTAAGGCCACCTAACATCTCGTATGTAATATTTGACAACATTCCTGGCGTATCGAACCCTACTTCTCGGAGGGAACAGTATATACGTCTATAACGTTATATATCCTAACCTAAGGCAACCTAACATGTCTGATGTAATATTTGACAACATTCCTGGCGTGTCGGACCCTACTTCTCGGTGGGAACAGTATATACGCCTGTAATGTCATATATTCTAACCTAAGGCAACCTAACATCTCGGATATAACATTTGACAACATTCCAGGCGTGTTGGAACCCTACGTCTCGGTGGTAACATTATATGCGTCTATAACGTTATATATCCTTACCTAAGGCAACCTAACATCTGGGATGCTATATTTGACAACATTCCTAGCCTGTCGAACCCTACTTTTCGGAGGGAACAGTATATACGTCTATAACGTTATATATCCTAACCTAAGGCAACCTGATATCTCGGATGTAATATTCTACATCATTCCAGGCGTGTCGGACCCTACGTCTCGGTGGTAACATTACATGCGTCTATAACGTTATATATCCTAACCTTAGGCAACCTAACATCTCGAATGCAATATTTGACAACATTCCTGGCCTGTCGAACCCTACATCTCGGAGGGAACAGTATATACGTCTGTAACGTCATATATCCTAACCTAAGACAACCTAACATCTCGGACGTAACATTTGACAACATTCCAGGCGTGTCGGTCCCTACGTCTCGGTGGTAACATTACATGCGTCTATAACGTTATATATCCTAACCTTAGGCAACCTGACATCTCGAATGCAATATTTGACAACATTCCTGGCCTGTCGAACCCTACTTCTCGGAGGGAACAGCATATACATCTATAACGTCATATATCCTAGCCTTAGGCAACCTAACATCTCGGATGTAACATTTGATAACATTCCAGGCGTGTCGGTCCCTACGTCTCGGTGGTAACATTACATGCGTCTATAACGGTATATATCCTAATCTTAGGCAACCTAACATCTCGGATGTAACATTTTACCACATTCCAGGCGTGTCGGTCCCTACGTCTCGGTGGTAACATTACATGCGTCTATAACGTTATATATCCTAACCAAAGCCACCTAACATCTCGTATGTAATATTTGACAACATTCCTGGCGTGTCGGTCCCTACGTCTCGGTGGTAACATTACATGCGTCTATAGCGGTATATATCCTAATCTTAGGCAACCTAACATCTCTGATGTAACATTTTACAACATTCCAGGCCTGTCGGTCCCTACGTCTCGGTGGTAACATTACATGCGTCTCTAACGTTATATATCCTAACCTAAAGCCACCTAACATCTCGTATGTAATATTTGACAACATTCCTGGCATGTCGAACCCTACTTCTCGGTGGTAACATTACATGCGTCTATAACGGTATATATCCTAATCTTAGGCAACCTAACATCTCGGATGTAACATTTTGCCACATTCCAGGCGTGTCGGTCCCTACGTCTCGGTGGTAACATTACATGCGTCTATAACGGTATATATCCTAATCTTAGGCAACCTAACATCTCGGATGTAACATTTTGCCACATTCCAGGCGTGTCGGTCCCTACGTCTCGGTGGTAACATTACATGCGTCTATAACGTTATATATCCTAACCTAAGGCCACCTAACATCTCGTATGTAATATTTGACAACATTCCTGGCGTGTCGGTCCCTACGTCTCGGTGGTAACATTGCATGCGTCTATAGCGGTATATATCCTAATCTTAGGCAACCTAACATATCGGATGTAACATTTTACAACATTCCAGGCCTGTCGGTCCCTACTTCTCGGTGGTAACATTACATGCGTCTATAACGGTATATATCCTAATCTTAGGCAACCTAACATCTCGGATGAAATATTTCACAACATTCCTGGCCTGTAGAACCCTACGTCTCGGTGGTAACATTACATGCGTCTATAACGGTATATATCCTAATCTTAGGCAACCTAACATCTCGGATGTAACATTTTACCACATTCCAAGCGTGTCGGTCCCTACGTCTCGGTGGTAACATTACATGCGTCTATAACGTTATATATCCTAACCTTAGGCAACCTAACATCTCGGATGCAATATTTGACAACATTCCTGGCCTGTCGAACCCTACTTCTCGGAGGGAACAGCATATACATCTATTACGTCATATATCCTAATCTAAGACAACCTAACATCTCGGATGAAACATTTCACAACATTCCTGGCCTGTAGAACCCTACATCTCGGAGGGAACAGTATATACGTCTGTAACGTCATATATCCTAACCTAAGACAACCTAACATCTCGGACGTAACATTTGACAACATTCCAGGCGTGTCGGTCCCTACGTCTCGGTGGTAACATTACATGCGTCTATAACGTTATATATCCTAACCTTAGGCAACCTAACATCTCGAATGCAATATTTGACAACATTCCTGGCCTGTCGAACCCTACTTCTCGGAGGGAACAGCATATACATCTATTACGTCATATATCCTAATCTAAGACAACCTAACATCTCGGATGAAACATTTCACAACATTCCTGGCCTGTAGAACCCTACATCTCGGAGGGAACAGTATATACGTCTGTAACGTCATATATCCTAACCTAAGACAACCTAACATCTCGGACGTAACATTTGACAACATTCCAGGCGTGTCGGTCCCTACGTCTCGGTGGTAACATTACATGCGTCTATAACGTTATATATCCTAACCTTAGGCAACCTAACATCTCGAATGCAATATTTGACAACATTCCTGGCCTGTCGAACCCTACTTCTCGGAGGGAACAGCATATACATCTATAACGTCATATATCCTAGCCTTAGGCAACCTAACATCTCGGATGTAACATTTGATAACATTCCAGGCGTGTCGGTCCCTACGTCTCGGTGGTAACATTACATGCGTCTATAACGGTATATATCCTAATCTTAGGCAACCTAACATCTCGGATGTAACATTTTACCACATTCCAGGCGTGTCGGTCCCTACGTCTCGGTGGTAACATTACATGCGTCTATAACGTTATATATCCTAACTAAAGCCACCTAACATCTCGTATGTAATATTTGACAACATTCCTGGCGTGTCGGTCCCTACGTCTCGGTGGTAACATTACATGCGTCTATAGCGGTATATATCCTAATCTTAGGCAACCTAACATCTCTGATGTAACATTTTACAACATTCCAGGCCTGTCGGTCCCTACGTCTCGGTGGTAACATTACATGCGTCTATAACGTTATATATCCTAACCTAAAGCCACCTAACATCTCGTATGTAATATTTGACAACATTCCTGGCGTGTCGAACCCTACTTCTCGGTGGTAACATTACATGCGTCTATAACGGTATATATCCTAATCTTAGGCAACCTAACATCTCGGATGTAACATTTTGCCACATTCCAGGCGTGTCGGTCCCTACGTCTCGGTGGTAACATTACATGCGTCTATAACGTTATATATCCTAACCTAAGGCCACCTAACATCTCGTATGTAATATTTGACAACATTCCTGGCGTGTCGGTCCCTACGTCTCGGTGGTAACATTGCATGCGTCTATAGCGGTATATATCCTAATCTTAGGCAACCTAACATATCGGATGTAACATTTTACAACATTCCAGGCCTGTCGGTCCCTACTTCTCGGTGGTAACATTACATGCGTCTATAACGGTATATATCCTAATCTTAGGCAACCTAACATCTCGGATGTAACATTTTACCACATTCCAGGCGTGTCGGTCCCTACGTCTCGGTGGTAACATTACATGCGTCTATAACTGTATATATCCTAATCTTAGGCAACCTAACATCTCGGATGTAACATTTTACCACATTCCAAGCGTGTCGGTCCCTACGTCTCGGTGGTAACATTACATGCGTCTATAACGTTATATATCCTAACCTTAGGCAACCTAACATCTCGGATGCAATATTTGACAACATTCCTGGCCTGTCGAACCCTACTTCTCGGAGGGAACAGTATATACGTCTGTAACGTCATATATCCTAACCTAAGACAACCTAACATCTCGGACGTAACATTTGACAACATTCCAGGCGTGTCGGTCCCTACGTCTCGGTGGTAACATTACATGCGTCTATAACGTTATATATCCTAACCTTAGGCAACCTAACATCTCGAATGCAATATTTGACAACATTCCTGGCCTGTCGAACCCTACTTCTCGGAGGGAACAGCATATACATCTATAACGTCATATATCCTAGCCTTAGGCAACCTAACATCTCGGATGTAACATTCGATAACATTCCAGGCGTGTCGGTCCCTACGTCTCGGTGGTAACATTACATGCGTCTATAGCGGTATATATCCTAATCTTAGGCAACCTAACATCTCTGATGTAACATTTTACAACATTCCAGGCCTGTCGGTCCCTACGTCTCGGTGGTAACATTACATGCGTCTATAACGTTATATATCCTAACCTAAAGCCACCTAACATCTCGTATGTAATATTGGACAACATTCCTGGCGTGTCGAACCCTACTTCTCGGTGGTAACATTACATGCGTCTATAACGGTATATATCCTAATCTTAGGCAACCTAACATCTCGGATGTAACATTTTGCCACATTCCTGGCGTGTCGAACCCTACGTCTCGGTGGTAACATTACATGCGTCTATAACGTTATATATCCTAACCTAAGGCCACCTAACATCTCGTATGTAATATTTGACAACATTCCTGGCGTGTCGGTCCCTACGTCTCGGTGGTAACATTGCATGCGTCTATAGCGGTATATATCCTAATCTTAGGCAACCTAACATATCGGATGTAACATTTTACAACATTCCAGGCCTGTCGGTCCCTACTTCTCGGTGGTAACATTACATGCGTCTATAACGGTATATATCCTAATCTTAGGCAACCTAACATCTCGGATGTAACATTTTACCACATTCCAGGCGTGTCGGTCCCTACGTCTCGGTGGTAACATTACATGCGTCTATAACGGTATATATCCTAATCTTAGGCAACCTAACATCTCGGATGTAACATTTTACCACATTCCAAGCGTGTCGGTCCCTACGTCTCGGTGGTAACATTACATGCGTCTATAACGTTATATATCCTAACCTTAGGCAACCTAACATCTCGGATGCAATATTTGACAACATTCCTGGCCTGTCGAACCCTACTTCTCGGAGGGAACAGCATATACATCTATTACGTCATATATCCTAATCTAAGACAACCTAACATCTCGGATGAAACATTTCACAACATTCCTGGCCTGTAGAACCCTACATCTCGGAGGGAACAGTATATACGTCTGTAACGTCATATATCCTAACCTAAGACAACCTAACATCTCGGACGTAACATTTGACAACATTCCAGGCGTGTCGGTCCCTACGTCTCGGTGGTAACATTACATGCGTCTATAACGTTATATATCCTAACCTTAGGCAACCTAACATCTCGAATGCAATATTTGACAACATTCCTGGCCTGTCGAACCCTACTTCTCGGAGGGAACAGCATATACATCTATTACGTCATATATCCCAATCTAAGACAACCTAACATCTCGGATGAAACATTTCACAACATTCCTGGCCTGTAGAACCCTACATCTCGGAGGGAACAGTATATACGTCTGTAACGTCATATATCCTAACCTAAGACAACCTAACATCTCGGACGTAACATTTGACAACATTCCAGGCGTGTCGGTCCCTACGTCTCGGTGGTAACATTACATGCGTCTATAACGTTATATATCCTAACCTTAGGCAACCTAACATCTCGAATGCAATATTTGACAACATTCCTGGCCTGTCGAACCCTACTTCTCGGAGGGAACAGCATATACATCTATAGCGTCAGATATCCTAGCCTTAGGCAACCTAACATCTCGGATGTAACATTTGATAACATTCCAGGCGTGTCGGTCCCTACTTCTCGGTGGTAACATTACATGCGTCTATAACGGTATATATCCTAATCTTAGGCAACCTAACATCTCGGATGTAACATTTTACCACATTCCAGGCGTGACGGTCCCTACGTCTCGGTGGTAACATTACATGCGTCTATAACGTTATATATCCTAACCTAAAGCCACCTAACATCTCGTATGTAATATTTGACTACATTCCTGGCGTGTCGAACCCTACTTCTCGGTGGTAACATTACATGCGTCTATAACGGTATATATCCTAATCTTAGGCAACCTAACATCTCGGATGTAACATTTTACCACATTCCAGGCGTGTCGGTCCCTACGTCTCGGTGGTAACATTACATGCGTCTATAACGTTATATATCCTAACATAAGGCCACCTAACATCTCGTATGTAATATTTGACAACATTCCTGGCGTATCGAACCCTACTTCTCGGTGGGAACAGTATATACGTCTATAACGTTATATATCCTAACCTAAGGGAACCTAACATCTCGGATGTAACATTTGACAACATTCCAGGCATGTCGGTCCCTACGTCTCGGTGGTAACATTACATGCGTCTATAACGGTATATATCCTAATCTTAGGCAACCTAACATCTCGAATGTAACATTTTACCACATTCCAGGCGTGTCGGTCCCTACGTCTCGGTGGTAACATTACATGCGTCTATAGCGGTATATATCCTAATCTTAGGCAACCTAACATCTCGGATGTAACATTTTACCACATTCCAGGCGTGTCGGTCCCTACTTCTCGGTGGGAACATTACATGCGTCTATAACGTTATATATCCTAACCTAAGGCCACCTAACATCTCGTATGTAATATTTGACAACATTCCTGGCGTATCGAACCCTACTTCTCGGAGGGAACAGTATATACGTCTATAACGTTATATATCCTAACCTAAGGCAACCTAACATGTCTGATGTAATATTTGACAACATTCCTGGCGTGTCGGACCCTACTTCTCGGTGGGAACAGTATATACGCCTGTAATGTCATATATTCTAACCTAAGGCAACCTAACATCTCGGATATAACATTTGACAACATTCCAGGCGTGTTGGAACCCTACGTCTCGGTGGTAACATTATATGCGTCTATAACGTTATATATCCTTATCTAAGGCAACCTAACATCTGGGATGCTATATTTGACAACATTCCTAGCCTGTCGAACCCTACTTCTCGGAGGGAACAGTATATACGTCTATAACGTTATATATCCTAACCTAAGGCAACCTGATATCTCGGATGTAATATTTTACCACATTCCAGGCGTGACGGTCCCTACGTCTCGGTGGTAATATTACATGCGTCTATAACGTTATATATCCTAACCTAAACCCACCTAACATCTCGTATGTAATATTTGACAACATTCCTGGCGTGTCGAACCCTACTTCTCGGTGGTAACATTACATGCGTCTATAACGGTATATATCCTAATCTTAGGCAACCTAACATCTCGGATGTAACATTTTACCACATTCCTGGCGTGTCGAACCCTACTTCTCGGTGGTAACATTACATGCGTCTATAACGTTATATATCCTAACCTAAGGCCACCTAACATCTCGGATGTAACATTTTACCACATTCCAGGCGTGTCGGTCCCTACGTCTCGGTGGTAACATTACATGCGTCTATAACGTTATATATCCTAACCTAAGGCCACCTAACATCTCGTATGTAATATTTGACAACATTCCTGGCGTATCGAACCCTACTTCTCGGTGGGAACAGTATATACGTCTATAACGTTATATATCCTAACCTAAGGCAACCTAACATCTCGGATGTAACATTTGACAACATTCCAGGCATGTCGGTCCCTACGTCTCGGTGGTAACATTACATGCGTCTATAACGGTATATATCCTAATCTTAGGCAACCTAACATCTCGGATGTAACATTTTACCACATTCCAGGCGTGTCGGTCCCTACGTCTCGGTGGTAACATTACATGCGTCTATAACGGTATATATCCTAATCTTAAGCAACCTAACATCTCGGATGTAACATTTTACCACATTCCAGGCGTGTCGGTCCCTACGTCTTGGTGGTAACATTACATGCGTCTATAACGTTATATATCCTAACCAAAGCCACCTAACATCTCGTATGTAATATTTGACGACATTCCTGGCGTGTCGGTCCCTACGTCTCGGTGGTAACATTACATGCGTCTATAGCGGTATATATCCTAATCTTAGGCAACCTAACATCTCTGATGTAACATTTTACAACATTCCAGGCCTGTCGGTCCCTCCGTCTCGGTGGTAACATTACATGCGTCTATAACGTTATATATCCTAACCTAAAGCCACCTAACATCTCGTATGTAATATTTGACTACATTCCTGGAGTGTCGAACCCTACTTCTCGGTGGTAACATAACATGCGTCTATAACGGTATATATCCTAGTCTTAGGCAACCTAACATCTCGGATGTAACATTTTACCACATTCCAGGCGTGTCGGTCCCTACGTCTCGGTGGTAACATTACATGCGTCTATAGCGGTATATATCCTAATCGTAGGCAACCTAACATCTCGGATGTAACATTTTACCACATTCCAGGCGTGTCGGTCCCTACTTCTCGGTGGGAACATTACATGCGTCTATAACGTTATATATCCTAACCTAAGGCCACCTAACATCTCGTATGTAATATTTGACAACATTCCTGGCGTATCGAACCCTACTTCTCGGAGGGAACAGTATATACGTCTATAACGTTATATATCCTAACCTAAGGCAACCTAACATGTCTGATGTAATATTTGACAACATTCCTGGCGTGTCGGACCCTACTTCTCGGTGGGAACAGTATATACGCCTGTAATGTCATATATTCTAACCTAAGGCAACCTAACATCTCGGATATAACATTTGACAACATTCCAGGCGTGTTGGAACCCTACGTCTCGGTGGTAACATTATATGCGTCTATAACGTTATATATCCTTACCTAAGGCAACCTAACATCTGGGATGCTATATTTGACAACATTCCTAGCCTGTCGAACCCTACTTTTCGGAGGGAACAGTATATACGTCTATAACGTTATATATCCTAACCTAAGGCAACCTGATATCTCGGATGTAATATTCTACATCATTCCAGGCGTGACGGTCCCTACGTCTCGGTGGTAATATTACATGCGTCTATAACGTTATATATCCTAACCTAAACCCACCTAACATCTCGTATGTAATATTTGACAACATTCCAGGCATGTCGGTCCCTACGTCTCGGTGGTAACATTACATGCGTCTATAACGGTATATATCCTAATCTTAGGCAACCTAACATCTCGGATGTAACATTTTACCACATTCCAGGCGTGTCGGTCCCTACGTCTCGGTGGTAACATTACATGCGTCTATAACGGTATATATCCTAATCTTAAGCAACCTAACATCTCGGATGTAACATTTTACCACATTCCAGGCGTGTCGGTCCCTACGTCTTGGTGGTAACATTACATGCGTCTATAACGTTATATATCCTAACCAAAGCCACCTAACATCTCGTATGTAATATTTGACGACATTCCTGGCGTGTCGGTCCCTACGTCTCGGTGGTAACATTACATGCGTCTATAGCGGTATATATCCTAATCTTAGGCAACCTAACATCTCTGATGTAACATTTTACAACATTCCAGGCCTGTCGGTCCCTCCGTCTCGGTGGTAACATTACATGCGTCTATAACGTTATATATCCTAACCTAAAGCCACCTAACATCTCGTATGTAATATTTGACTACATTCCTGGAGTGTCGAACCCTACTTCTCGGTGGTAACATAACATGCGTCTATAACGGTATATATCCTAGTCTTAGGCAACCTAACATCTCGGATGTAACATTTTACCACATTCCAGGCGTGTCGGTCCCTACGTCTCGGTGGTAACATTACATGCGTCTATAGCGGTATATATCCTAATCGTAGGCAACCTAACATCTCGGATGTAACATTTTACCACATTCCAGGCGTGTCGGTCCCTACTTCTCGGTGGGAACATTACATGCGTCTATAACGTTATATATCCTAACCTAAGGCCACCTAACATCTCGTATGTAATATTTGACAACATTCCTGGCGTATCGAACCCTACTTCTCGGAGGGAACAGTATATACGTCTATAACGTTATATATCCTAACATAAGGCAACCTAACATGTCTGATGTAATATTTGACAACATTCCTGGCGTGTCGGACCCTACTTCTCGGTGGGAACAGTATATACGCCTGTAATGTCATATATTCTAACCTAAGGCAACCTAACATCTCGGATATAACATTTGACAACATTCCAGGCGTGTTGGAACCCTACGTCTCGGTGGTAACATTATATGCGTCTATAACGTTATATATCCTTACCTAAGGCAACCTAACATCTGGGATGCTATATTTGACAACATTCCTAGCCTGTCGAACCCTACTTTTCGGAGGGAACAGTATATACGTCTATAACGTTATATATCCTAACCTAAGGCAACCTGATATCTCGGATGTAATATTCTACATCATTCCAGGCGTGTCGGACCCTACGTCTCGGTGGTAACATTACATGCGTCTATAACGTTATATATCCTAACCTTAGGCAACCTAACATCTCGAATGCAATATTTGACAACATTCCTGGCCTGTCGAACGCTACATGGCGGAGGGAACAGTATATACGTCTGTAACGTCATATATCCTAACCTAAGACAACCTAACATCTCGGACGTAACATTTGACAACATTCCAGGCGTGTCGGTCCCTACGTCTCGGTGGTAACATTACATGCGTCTATAACGTTATATATCCTAACCTTAGGCAACCTAACATCTCGAATGCAATATTTGACAACATTCCTGGCCTGTCGAACCCTACTTCTCGGAGGGAACAGCATATACATCTATTACGTCATATATCCTAATCTAAGACAACCTAACATCTCGGATGAAACATTTCACAACATTCCTATCCTGTAGAACCCTACATCTCGGAGGGAACAGTATATACGTCTGTAACGTCATATATCCTAACCTAAGACAACCTAACATCTCGGACGTAACATTTGACAACATTCCAGGCGTGTCGGTCCCTACGTCTCGGTGGTAACATTACATGCGTCTATAAGGTTATATATCCTAACATTAGGCAACCTAACATCTCGAATGCAATATTTGACAACATTCCTGGCCTGTCGAACCCTACTTCTCGGAGGGAACAGCATATACATCTATAACGTCAGATATCCTAGCCTTAGGCAACCTAACATCTCGGATGTAACATTTGATAACATTCCAGGCGTGTCGGTCCCTACGTCTCGGTGGTAACATTACATGCGTCTATAACGGTATATATCCTAATCTTAGGCAACCTAACATCTCGGATGTAACATTTTACCACATTCCAGGCGTGACGGTCCCTACGTCTCGGTGGTAATATTACATGCGTCTATAACGTTATATATCCTAACCTAAACCCACCTAACATCTCGTATGTAATATTTGACAAGATTCCTGGCGTGTCGAACCCTACTTCTCGGTGGTAACATTACATGCGTCTATAACGGTATATATCCTAATCTTAGGCAACCTAACATCTCGGATGTAACATTTTACCACATTCCAGGCGTGTCGGTCCCTACGTCTCGGTGGTAACATTACATGCGTCTATAACGTTATATATCCTAACCTAAGGCCACCTAACATCTCGTATGTAATATTTGACAACATTCCTGGCGTGTCGAACCCTACTTCTCGGTGGTAACATAACATGCGTCTATAACGGTATATATCCTAGTCTTAGGCAACCTAACATCTCGGATGTAACATTTTACCACATTCCAGGCGTGTCGGTCCCTACGTCTCGGTGGTAACATTACATGCGTCTATAACGTTATATATCCTAACCTAAGGCCACCTAACATCTCGTATGTAATATTTGACAACATTCCTGGCGTATCGAACCCTACTTCTCGGTGGGAACAGTATATACGTCTATAACGTTATATATCCTAACCTAAGGCAACCTAACATCTCGGATGTAACATTTGACAACATTCCAGGCATGTCGGTCCCTACGTCTCGGTGGTAACATTACATGCGTCTATAACGGTATATATCCTAATCTTAGGCAACCTAACATCTCGGATGTAACATTTTACCACATTCCAGGCGTGTCGGTCCCTACGTCTCGGTGGTAACATTACATGCGTCTATAACGGTATATATCCTAATCTTAAGCAACCTAACATCTCGGATGTAACATTTTACCACATTCCAGGCGTGTCGGTCCCTACGTCTTGGTGGTAACATTACATGCGTCTATAACGTTATATATCCTAACCAAAGCCACCTAACATCTCGTATGTAATATTTGACGACATTCCTGGCGTGTCGGTCCCTACGTCTCGGTGGTAACATTACATGCGTCTATAGCGGTATATATCCTAATCTTAGGCAACCTAACATCTCTGATGTAACATTTTACAACATTCCAGGCCTGTCGGTCCCTCCGTCTCGGTGGTAACATTACATGCGTCTATAACGTTATATATCCTAACCTAAAGCCACCTAACATCTCGTATGTAATATTTGACTACATTCCTGGAGTGTCGAACCCTACTTCTCGGTGGTAACATAACATGCGTCTATAACGGTATATATCCTAGTCTTAGGCAACCTAACATCTCGGATGTAACATTTTACCACATTCCAGGCGTGTCGGTCCCTACGTCTCGGTGGTAACATTACATGCGTCTATAGCGGTATATATCCTAATCGTAGGCAACCTAACATCTCGGATGTAACATTTTACCACATTCCAGGCATGTCGGTCCCTACTTCTCGGTGGGAACATTACATGCGTCTATAACGTTATATATCCTAACCTAAGGCCACCTAACATCTCGTATGTAATATTTGACAACATTCCTGGCGTATCGAACCCTACTTCTCGGAGGGAACAGTATATACGTCTATAACGTTATATATCCTAACCTAAGGCAACCTAACATGTCTGATGTAATATTTGACAACATTCCTGGCGTGTCGGACCCTACTTCTCGGTGGGAACAGTATATACGCCTGTAATGTCATATATTCTAACCTAAGGCAACCTAACATCTCGGATATAACATTTGACAACATTCCAGGCGTGTTGGAACCCTACGTCTCGGTGGTAACATTATATGCGTCTATAACGTTATATATCCTTACCTAAGGCAACCTAACATCTGGGATGCTATATTTGACAACATTCCTAGCCTGTCGAACCCTACTTTTCGGAGGGAACAGTATATACGTCTATAACGTTATATATCCTAACCTAAGGCAACCTGATATCTCGGATGTAATATTCTACATCATTCCAGGCGTGACGGTCCCTACGTCTCGGTGGTAATATTACATGCGTCTATAACGTTATATATCCTAACCTAAACCCACCTAACATCTCGTATGTAATATTTGACAACATTCCTGGCGTGTCGAACCCTACTTCTCGGTGGTAACATTACATGCGTCTATAACGGTATATATCCTAATCTTAGGCAACCTAACATCTCGGATGTAACATTTTACCACATTCCTGGCGTGTCGAACCCTACTTCTCGGTGGTAACATTACATGCGTCTATAACGTTATATATCCTAACCTAAGGCCACCTAACATCTCGGATGTAACATTTTACCACATTCCAGGCGTGTCGGTCCCTACGTCTCGGTGGTAACATTACATGCGTCTATAACGTTATATATCCTAACCTAAGGCCACCTAACATCTCGTATGTAATATTTGACAACATTCCTGGCGTATCGAACCCTACTTCTCGGTGGGAACAGTATATACGTCTATAACGTTATATATCCTAACCTAAGGCAACCTAACATCTCGGATGTAACATTTGACAACATTCCAGGCATGTCGGTCCCTACGTCTCGGTGGTAACATTACATGCGTCTATAACGGTATATATCCTAATCTTAGGCAACCTAACATCTCGGATGTAACATTTTACCACATTCCAGGCGTGTCGGTCCCTACGTCTCGGTGGTAACATTACATGCGTCTATAACGGTATATATCCTAATCTTAAGCAACCTAACATCTCGGATGTAACATTTTACCACATTCCAGGCGTGTCGGTCCCTACGTCTTGGTGGTAACATTACATGCGTCTATAACGTTATATATCCTAACCAAAGCCACCTAACATCTCGTATGTAATATTTGACGACATTCCTGGCGTGTCGGTCCCTACGTCTCGGTGGTAACATTACATGCGTCTATAGCGGTATATATCCTAATCTTAGGCAACCTAACATCTCTGATGTAACATTTTACAACATTCCAGGCCTGTCGGTCCCTCCGTCTCGGTGGTAACATTACATGCGTCTATAACGTTATATATCCTAACCTAAAGCCACCTAACATCTCGTATGTAATATTTGACTACATTCCTGGAGTGTCGAACCCTACTTCTCGGTGGTAACATAACATGCGTCTATAACGGTATATATCCTAGTCTTAGGCAACCTAACATCTCGGATGTAACATTTTACCACATTCCAGGCGTGTCGGTCCCTACGTCTCGGTGGTAACATTACATGCGTCTATAGCGGTATATATCCTAATCGTAGGCAACCTAACATCTCGGATGTAACATTTTACCACATTCCAGGCGTGTCGGTCCCTACTTCTCGGTGGGAACATTACATGCGTCTATAACGTTATATATCCTAACCTAAGGCCACCTAACATCTCGTATGTAATATTTGACAACATTCCTGGCGTATCGAACCCTACTTCTCGGAGGGAACAGTATATACGTCTATAACGTTATATATCCTAACATAAGGCAACCTAACATGTCTGATGTAATATTTGACAACATTCCTGGCGTGTCGGACCCTACTTCTCGGTGGGAACAGTATATACGCCTGTAATGTCATATATTCTAACCTAAGGCAACCTAACATCTCGGATATAACATTTGACAACATTCCAGGCGTGTTGGAACCCTACGTCTCGGTGGTAACATTATATGCGTCTATAACGTTATATATCCTTACCTAAGGCAACCTAACATCTGGGATGCTATATTTGACAACATTCCTAGCCTGTCGAACCCTACTTTTCGGAGGGAACAGTATATACGTCTATAACGTTATATATCCTAACCTAAGGCAACCTGATATCTCGGATGTAATATTCTACATCATTCCAGGCGTGTCGGACCCTACGTCTCGGTGGTAACATTACATGCGTCTATAACGTTATATATCCTAACCTTAGGCAACCTAACATCTCGAATGCAATATTTGACAACATTCCTGGCCTGTCGAACGCTACATCGCGGAGGGAACAGTATATACGTCTGTAACGTCATATATCCTAACCTAAGACAACCTAACATCTCGGACGTAACATTTGACAACATTCCAGGCGTGTCGGTCCCTACGTCTCGGTGGTAACATTACATGCGTCTATAACGTTATATATCCTAACCTTAGGCAACCTAACATCTCGAATGCAATATTTGACAACATTCCTGGCCTGTCGAACCCTACTTCTCGGAGGGAACAGCATATACATCTATTACGTCATATATCCTAATCTAAGACAACCTAACATCTCGGATGAAACATTTCACAACATTCCTATCCTGTAGAACCCTACATCTCGGAGGGAACAGTATATACGTCTGTAACGTCATATATCCTAACCTAAGACAACCTAACATCTCGGACGTAACATTTGACAACATTCCAGGCGTGTCGGTCCCTACGTCTCGGTGGTAACATTACATGCGTCTATAAGGTTATATATCCTAACCTTAGGCAACCTAACATCTCGAATGCAATATTTGACAACATTCCTGGCCTGTCGAACCCTACTTCTCGGAGGGAACAGCATATACATCTATAACGTCAGATATCCTAGCCTTAGGCAACCTAACATCTCGGATGTAACATTTGATAACATTCCAGGCGTGTCGGTCCCTACGTCTCGGTGGTAACATTACATGCGTCTATAACGGTATATATCCTAATCTTAGGCAACCTAACATCTCGGATGTAACATTTTACCACATTCCAGGCGTGACGGTCCCTACGTCTCGGTGGTAATATTACATGCGTCTATAACGTTATATATCCTAACCTAAACCCACCTAACATCTCGTATGTAATATTTGACAAGATTCCTGGCGTGTCGAACCCTACTTCTCGGTGGTAACATTACATGCGTCTATAACGGTATATATCCTAATCTTAGGCAACCTAACATCTCGGATGTAACATTTTACCACATTCCAGGCGTGTCGGTCCCTACGTCTCGGTGGTAACATTACATGCGTCTATAACGTTATATATCCTAACCTAAGGCCACCTAACATCTCGTATGTAATATTTGACAACATTCCTGGCGTGTCGAACCCTACTTCTCGGTGGTAACATTACATGCGTCTATAACGGTATATATCCTAATCTTAGGCAACCTAACATCTCGGATGTAACATTTTGCCACATTCCAGGCGTGTCGGTCCCTACGTCTCGGTGGTAACATTACATGCGTCTATAACGTTATATATCCTAACCTAAGGCCACCCAACATCTCGTATGTAATATTTGACAACATTCCTGGCGTGTCGGTCCCTACGTCTCGGTGGTAACATTGCATGCGTCTATAGCAGTATATATCCTAATCTTAGGCAACCTAACATATCGGATGTAACATTTTACAACATTCCAGGCCTGTCGGTCCCTACTTCTCGGTGGTAACATTACATGCGTCTATAACGGTATATATCCTAATCTTAGGCAACCTAACATCTCGGATGTAACATTTTACCACATTCCAGGCGTGTCGGTCCCTACGTCTCGGTGGTAACATTACATGCGTCTATAACGGTATATATCCTAATCTTAGGCAACCTAACATCTCGGATGTAACATTTTACCACATTCCAGGCGTGTCGGTCCCTACGTCTCGGTGGTAATATTACATGCGTCTATAACGTTATATATCCTAACCTAAAGCCACCTAACATCTCGTATGTAATATTTGACAACATTCCTGGCGTGTCGAACCCTACTTCTCGGTGGTAACATTACATGCGTCTATAACGGTATATATCCTAATCTTAGGCAACCTAACATCTCGGATGTAACATTTTACCACATTCCTGGCGTGTCGAACCCTACTTCTCGGTGGTAACATTACATGCGTCTATAACGGTATATATCCTAATCTTAGGCAACCTAACATCTCGGATGTAACATTTTACCACATTCCAAGCGTGTCGGTCCCTACGTCTCGGTGGTAACATTACATGCGTCTATAACGTTATATATCCTAACCTTAGGCAACCTAACATCTCGGATATAATATTTGACAACATTCCTGGCCTGTCGAACCCTACTTCTCGGAGGGAACAGCATATACATCTATTACGTCATATATCCTAATCTAAGACAACCTAACATCTCGGATGAAACATTTCACAACATTCCTGGCCTGTAGAACCCTACATCTCGGAGGGAACAGTATATACGTCTGTAACGTCATATATCCTAACCTAAGACAACCTAACATCTCGGACGTAACATTTGACAACATTCCAGGCGTGTCGGTCCCTACGTCTCGGTGGTAACATTACATGCGTCTATAACGTTATATATCCTAACCTTAGGCAACCTAACATCTCGAATGCAATATTTGACAACATTCCTGGCCTGTCGAACCCTACTTCTCGGAGGGAACAGCATATACATCTATTACGTCATATATCCTAATCTAAGACAACCTAACATCTCGGATGAAACATTTCACAACATTCCTGGCCTGTAGAACCCTACATCTCGGAGGGAACAGTATATACGTCTGTAACGTCATATATCCTAACCTAAGACAACCTAACATCTCGGACGTAACATTTGACAACATTCCAGGCGTGTCGGTCCCTACGTCTCGGTGGTAACATTACATGCGTCTATAACGTTATATATCCTAACCTTAGGCAACCTAACATCTCGAATGCAATATTTGACAACATTCCTGGCCTGTCGAACCCTACTTCTCGGAGGGAACAGCATATACATCTATAACGTCAGATATCCTAGCCTTAGGCAACCTAACATCTCGGATGTAACATTTGATAACATTCCAGGCGTGTCGGTCCCTACGTCTCGGTGGTAACATTACATGCGTCTATAACGGTATATATCCTAATCTTAGGCAACCTAACATCTCGGATGTAACATTTTACCACATTCCAGGCGTGACGGTCCCTACGTCTCGGTGGTAATATTACATGTGTCTATAACGTTATATATCCTAACCTAAACCCACCTAACATCTCGTATGTAATATTTGACAAGATTCCTGGCGTGTCGAACCCTACTTCTCGGTGGTAACATTACATGCGTCTATAACGGTATATATCCTAATCTTAGGCAACCTAACATCTCGGATGTAACATTTTACCACATTCCAGGCGTGTCGGTCCCTACGTCTCGGTGGTAACATTACATGCGTCTATAACGTTATATATCCTAACCTAAGGCCACCTAACATCTCGTATGTAATATTCGACAACATTCCTGGCGTATCGAACCCTACATCTCGGTGGGAACAGTATATACGTCTATAACGTTATATATCCTAACCTAAGGCAACCTAACATCTCGGATGTAACATTTGACAACATTCCAGGCATGTCGGTCCCTACGTCTCGGTGGTAACATTACATGCGTCTATAACGGTATATATCCTAATCTTAGGCAACCTAACATCTCGGATGTAACATTTTACCACATTCCAGGCGTGTCGGTCCCTACGTCTCGGTGGTAACATTACATGCGTCTATAACGGTATATATCCTAATCTTAGGCAACCTAACATCTCGTATGTAATATTTGACAACATTCCTGGCGTGTCGGTCCCTAAGTCTCGGTGGTAACATTACATGCGTCTATAACGTTATATATCCTAACCTTAGGCAACCTAACATCTCCAATGCAATATTTGACAACACTCCTGGCCTGTCGAACCCTACTTCTCGGAGGGAAAGGTATATACGTCTATAACGTCATATATCCTAACCTAAGGCAACCTAAGATCTCGGATGTAACATTTGACAACATTCCAGGCATGTCGGTCCCTACGTCTCGGTGGTAACATTACATGCGTCTATAACGTTATATATCCTAACCTAAGGCCACCTAACATCTCGTATGTAATATTTGACAACATTCCTGGCGTATCGAACCCTACTTCTCGGTGGGAACAGTATATACGTCTATAACGTTATATATCCTAACCTAAGGCAACCTAACATCTCGGATGTAACATTTGACAACATTCCAGGCATGTCGGTCCCTACGTCTCGGTGGTAACATTACATGCGTCTATAACGGTATATATCCTAATCTTAGGCAACCTAACATCTCGGATGTAACATTTTACCAGATTCCAGGCGTGTCGGTCCCTACGTCTCGGTGGTAACATTACATGCGTCTATAGCGGTATATATCCTAATCTTAGGCAACCTAACATCTCGGATGTAACATTTTACCACATTCCAGGCGTGTCGGTCCCTACTTCTCGGTGGGAACATTACATGCGTCTATAACGTTATATATCCTAACCTAAGGCCACCTAACATCTCGTATGTAATATTTGACAACATTCCTGGCGTATCGAACCCTACTTCTCGGAGGGAACAGTATATACGTCTATAACGTTATATGTCCTAACCTAAGGCAACCTAACATGTCTGATGTAATATTTGACAACATTCCTGGCGTGTCGGACCCTACTTCTCGGTGGGAACAGTATATACGTCTGTAATGTCATATATTCTAACCTAAGGCAACCTAACATCTCGGATATAACATTTGACAACATTCCAGGCGTGTTGGAACCCTACGTCTCGGTGGTAATATTATATGCGTCTATAACGTTATATATCCTTATCTAAGGCAACCTAACATCTCGGATGCTATATTTGACAACATTCCTAGCCTGTCAAACCCTACTTCTCGGAGGGAACAGTATATACGTCTATAACGTTATATATCCTAACCTAAGGCAACCTGACATCTCGGATGTAATATTCTACATCATTCCAGGCGTGTCGGACCCTACTTCTCGGTGGGAACATTATATGAGTCTATAACGTTGTATATCCTAATCTAAGGCAACCTATTATCTCAGACGTAATATTTTACAATATTCCTGGCGTGTCGGTGCATACTTTTCGGTGGGAATATTATATGCGTCTATAACGGTCGATATCGTAATCTAAGGCAATCTAACATCTGAGGATGCAATATTTGACAACATTTCTGGCCTGTCGAACCCTACTTCTCGGAGGGAACAGTATATACGTCTATAACGTTATATATCCTAACCTAGGGCAACCTAACATCTCGGATGTAATATTCTACAACCTTCCAGGCGTGTCGGACCCTACTTCTCGGTGGGAACATTATATGCGTCTATAACGTTGTATATCCTTATCTAAGGCAACCTAAGCTCTCGGATGCAATATTTGACAACATGCGTGGCCTGTCGAACCCTACTTCTCGGGGGGAAAGTATATACGTCTATAACGTCATATATCCTAACCTAAGGCAACCTAAGATCTCGGATGTAACATTTGACAACATTCCAGGCGTGTCGGTCCCTACGTCTCGGTGGTAACCTTACATGCGTCTATAACGGTATATTTCCTAATCTAAGGCAACCTAACATCTCGGATGTAACATTTTACCACATTCCAGGCGTGTCGGTCCCTACTTCTCGGTGGGAACATTACATGCGTCTATAACGTTATATATCCTAACCTAAGGCCACCTAACATCTCGTATGTAATATTTGACAACATTCCTGGCGTATCGAACCCTACGTCTCGGTGGTAACATTACATGCGTCTATAACGGTATATATCCTAATCTTAGGCAACCTAACATCTCGGATGTAACATTTTACCACATTCCAGGCGTGTCGGTCCCTACGTCTCGGTGGTAACATTACATGCGTCTATAACGTTATGTATCCTAACCAAAGCCACCTAACATCTCGTATGTAATATTTGACAACATTCCTGGCGTGTCGGTCCCTACGTCTCGGTGGTAACATTACATGCGTCTATAGCGGTATATATCCTAATCTTAGGCAACCTAACATCTCTGATGTAACATTTTACAACATTCCAGGCCTGTCGGTCCCTACGTCTCGGTGGTAACATTACATGCGTCTATAACGTTATATATCCTAACCTAAAGCCACCTAACATCTCGTATGTAATATTTGACAACATTCCTGGCGTGTCGAACCCTACTTCTCGGTGGTAACATTACATGCGTCTATAACGTTATATATCCTTATCCAAGGCAACCTAACATCTCGGATGCTATATTTGACAACATTCCTAGCCTGTCGAACCCTACTTCTCGGAGGGAACAGTATATACGTCTATAACGTTATATATCCTAACCTAAGGCAACCTGACATCTCGGATGTAATATTCTACATCATTCCAGGCGTGTCGGACCCTACTTCTCGGTGGGAACATTATATGAGTCTATAACGTTGTATATCCTAATCTAAGGCAACCTATTATCTCAGACGTAATATTTTACAATATTCCTGGCGTGTCGGTGCATACTTTTCGGTGGGAATATTATATGCGTCTATAACGGTCGATATCGTAATCTAAGGCAATCTAACATCTGAGGATGCAATATTTGACAACATTTCTGGCCTGTCGAACCCTACTTCTCGGAGGGAACAGTATATACGTCTATAACGTTATATATCCTAACCTAGGGCAACCTAACATCTCGGATGTAATATTCTACAACCTTCCAGGCGTGTCGGACCCTACTTCTCGGTGGGAACATTATATGCGTCTATAACGTTGTATATCCTTATCTAAGGCAACCTAACCTCTCGGATGCAATATTTGACAACATTCGTGGCCTGTCGAACCCTACTTCTCGGGGGGAAAGTATATACGTCTATAACGTCATATATCCTAACCTAAGGCAACCTAAGATCTCGGGTGTAACATTTGACAACATTCCAGGCGTGTCGGTCCCTACGTCTCGGTGGTAACCTTACATGGGTCTATAACGGTATATTTCCTAATGTAAGGCAACCTAACATCTCGGATGCAATATTTGACAACATTCCTGGCCTGTCGAACCCTACTTCTCGGAGGGAACAGTATATACGTCTATAACGTCATATATCCTAACCTAAGGCAACCTAACATCTGGGATGTAACATTTGACAACATTCCAGGCATGTCGGTCCCTACGTCTCGGTGGTAACATTACATGCGTCTATAACGGTATATGTCCTAATCTTAGGCAACCTAACATCTCGGATGTAACATTTTACCACATTCCAGGCGTGTCGGTCCCTACGTCTCGGTGGTAACATTACATGCGTCTATAACGGTATATATCCTAATCTTAGGCAACCTAACATCTCGGATGTAACATTTTACCACATTCCAGGCGTGTCGGTCCCTACGTCTCGGTGGTAACATTACATGCGTCTATAACGGTATATATCCTAATCTTAGGCAACCTAACATCTCTGATGTAACATTTTACAACATTCCAGGCCTGTCGGTCCCTACGTCTCGGTGGTAACATTACATGCGTCTATAACGTTATATATCCTAACCTAAAGCCACCTAACATCTCGGATGTAACATTTTACCACATTCCAGGCGTGTCGGTCCCTACTTCTCGGTGGGAACATTACATGCGTCTATAACGTTATATATCCTAACCTAAGGCCACCTAACATCTCGTATGTAATATTTGACAACATTCCTGGCGTATCGAACCCTACTTCTCGGAGGGAACAGTATGTACGTCTATAACGTTATATATCCTAACCTAAGGCAACCTGACATCTCGGATGTAATATTCTACATCATTCCAGGCGTGTCGGACCCTACTTCTCGGTGGGAACATTATATGCGTCTATAACGTTGTATATCCTTATCTAAGGCAACCTAACCTCTCGGATGCAATATTTGACAACATTCGTGGCCTGTCGAACTCTACTTCTCGGAGGGAAAGGTATATACGTCTATAACGTCATATATCCTAACCTAAGGCAACCTAAGATCTCGGATGTAACATTTGACAACATTCCAGGCATGTCGGTCCCTACGTCTCGGTGGTAACATTATATGCGTCTATTACGTTATATATCCTTATCTAAGGCAACCTAACATCTCGGATGCAATATTTGACAACATTCCTAGCCTGTCGAACCCTACTTCTCGGAGGGAACAGTATATACGTCTATAACGTTATATATCCTAACCGGAAGCAACCTGACATCTCGGATGTAATATTCTACATCATTCCAGGCATGTCGGACCCTACTTCTCGGTGGGAACATTATATGAGTCTATAACGTTGTATATCCTAATCTAAGGCAACCTATTATCTCAGACGTAATATTATACAATATTCCTGGCGTGTCGGTACATACTTTTCGGTGGGAATATTATATTCGTCCATAACGGTCGATATCGTAATCTAAGGCAATCTAACATCTCGGATGCAAAATTTGACAACATTCATGGCCTGTCGAACCCTACTTCTCGGAGGGAACAGTATATACGTCTATAACGTCATATATCCTAACCTAAGGCAACCTAACATCTCGGATGTAACATTTGACAACATTCCAGGCATGTCGGTCCCTACGTCTCGGTGGTAACATTACATGCGTCTATAACGGTATATATCCTAACCTTAGGCAACCTAACATCTCGGATGCAATATTTGACATCATTCCTGGCCTGTCGAAGCCTACTTCTTGGAGGGAACAGCATATACATCTATAACGTCATATATCCTAATCTAAGGCAACCTAACATCTCGGATGAAATATTTCACAACATTCCTGGCCTGTCGAACCCTACATCTCGGAGGGAACAGTATATACGTCTGTAACGTCATATATCCTAACCTAAGACAACCTAACATCTTCGAATGTAACATTTGACAACATTCCAGGCGTGTCGGTCCCTACTTCTCGGTGGGAACATTATATGCGTCCATAACGTTGTATATCCTTATCTAAGGCAACCTAACCTCTCGGATGCAATATTTGACAACATTCGTGGCCTGTCGAACTCTACTTCTCGGAGGGAAAGGTACATACGTCTATAACGTCATATATCCTAACCTAAGGCAACCTAAGATCTCGGATGTAACATTTGACAACATTCCAGACGTGTCGGTCCCTACGTCTCGGTGGTAACATTACATGCGTCTATAACGGTATATTTCCTAATCTAAGGCAACCTAACATCTCGGATGCAATATTTGACAACATTCCTGGCCTGTCGAACCCTACTTCTCGGAGGGAACAGTATATACGTCTATAACGTCATATATCCTAACCTAAGGCAACCTAACATCTCGGATGTAACATTTGACAACATTCCAGGCATGTCGGTCCCTACGTCTCGGTGGTAACATTACATGCGTCTATAACGGTATATATCCTAATCTTAGGCAACCTAACATCTCGGATGTAACATTTTACCACATTCCAGGCGTGTCGGTCCCTACGTCTCGGTGGTAACATTACATGCGTCTATAACGTTATATATCCTAACCTAAGGCCACCTAACATATCGTATGTAATATTTGACAACATTCCTGGCGTGTCGGTCCCTACGTCTCGGTGGTAACATTACATGCGTCTATAGCGGTATATATCCTAATCTTAGGCAACCTAACATATCGGATGTAACATTTTACAGCATTCCAGGCCTGTCGGTCCCTACTTCTCGGTGGTATCTTTACATGCGTCTATAACGGTATATATCCTAATCTTAGGCAACCTAACATCTCGGATGTAACATTTTACCACATTCCAGGCGTGTCGGTCCCTACGTCTCGGTGGTAACATTACATGCGTCTATAACGTTATATATCCTAACCTTAGGCAACCTAACATCTCGAATGCAATACTTGACAACATTCCTGGCCTGTCGAACCCTACTTCTCGGAGGGAACAGCATATACATCTATAACGTCCTATATCCTAGCCTTAGGCAACCTAACATCTCGGATGTAACATTTGATAACATTCCAGGCGTGTCGGTCCCTACGTCTCGGTGGTAACATTACATGCGTCTATAACGGTATATATCCTAATCTTAGGCAACCTAACATCTCGGATGTAACATTTTACCACATTCCAGGCGTGTCGGTCCCTACGTCTCGGTGGTAACATTACATGCGTCTATAACGTTATATATCCTAACCAAAGCCACCTAACATCTCGTATGTAACATTTGACAACATTCCAGGCATGTCGGTCCCTACGTCTCGGTGGTAACATTATATGCGTCTATTACGTTATATATCCTTATCTAAGGCAACCTAACATCTCGGATGCAATATTTGACAACATTCCTAGCCTGTCGAAACCTACTTCTCGGAGGGAACAGTATATACGTCTATAACGTTATATATCCTAACCGAAGGCAACCTGACATCTCGGATGTAATATTCTACATCATTCCAGGCGTGTCGGACCCTACTTCTCGGTGGGAACATTATATGAGTCTATAACGTTGTATTCCTAATCTAAGGCAACCTATTATCTCAGACGTAACATTTTACCACATTCCAGGCGTGTCGGTCCCTACGTCTCGGTGGTAACATTACATGCGTCTATAACGGTATATATCCTAATCTTAGGCAACCTAACATCTCGGATGTAACATTTGACAACATTCCTGGCGTGTCGGTCCCTACGTCTCGGTGGTAACATTACATGCGTCTATAACGTTATATATCCTAACCTTAGGCAACCTAACATCTCGGATGCAATATTTGACAACATTCCTGGCCTGTCGAACCCTAATTCTCGGAGGGAACAGCATATACATCTATAACGTCATATATCCTAATCTAAGGCAACCTAACATCTCGGATGAAATATTTCACAACATTCCTGGCCTGTAGAACCCTACATCTCGGAGGGAACAGTACATACGTCTGTAACGTCATATATCCTAACCTAAGACAACCTAACATCTCGGACGTAACATTTGACAACATTCCAGGCGTGTCGGACCTACGTCTCGGTGGTAACATTACATGCGTCTATAACGTTATATATCCTAACCTAAGGCAACCTAACATCTCGGATGCAATATTTGACAACATTCCTGGCCTGTCGAACTCTACTGCTCGGAGGGCCAGTATATACGTCTATAACGGTATATATCCTAATCTAAGGCAACCTAACATCTCGGATGCAATATTTGACAACATTCGTGGCCTGTCGAACCCTACTTCTCGGAGGGAAAAGTATATACGTCTATAACGTCATATATCCTAACCTAAGGCAACCTAACATCTCGGATGTAACATTTGACAACATTCCAGGCGTGTCGGTCCCTACGTCTCGGTGGTAACATTACATGCGTCTATAACGGTATATATCCTAATCTTAGGCAACCTAACATCTCGGATGTAACATTTTACCACATTCCAGGCGTGTCGGTCCCTACGTCTCGGTGGTAACATTACATGCGTCTATAACGGTATATATCCTAATCTTAGGCAACCTAACATCTTGGATGTAACATTTTACCACATTCCAGGCGTGTCGGTCCCTACGTCTCGGTGGTAACATTACATGCGTCTATAACGTTATATATCCTAACCTAAGGCCACCTAACATCTCGTATGTAATATTTGACAACATTCCTGGCGTGTCGGTCCCTACGTCTCGGTGGTAACATTACATGCGTCTATAGCGGTATATATCCTAATCTTAGGCAACCTAACATATCGGATGTAACATTTTACAGCATTCCAGGCCTGTCGGACCCTACTTCTCGGTGGTAACTTTACATGCGTCTATAACGGTATATATCCTAATCTTAGGCAACCTAACATCTCGGATGTAACATTTTACCACATTCCAGGCGTGTCGGTCCCTACGTCTCGGTGGTAACATTACATGCGTCTATAACGTTATATATCCTAACCTTAGGCAACCTAACATCTCGAATGCAATACTTGACAACATTCCTGGCCTGTCGAACCCTACTTCTCGGAGGGAACAGCATATACATCTATAACGTCATATATCCTAGCCTTAGGCAACCTAACATCTCGGATGTAACATTTGATAACATTCCAGGCGTGTCGGTCCCTACGTCTCGGTGCTAACATTACATGCGTCTATAACGGTATATATCCTAATCTTAGGCAACCTAACATCTCGGATGTAACATTTTACCACATTCCAGGCGTGTCGGTCCCTACGTCTCGGTGGTAACATTACATGCGTCTATAACGTTATATATCCTAACCTTAGGCAACCTAACAACTCGGATGCAATATTTGACAACATTCCTGGCCTGTCGAACCCTACTTCTCGGAGGGAACAGCATATACATCTATAACGTCATATATCCTAATCTAAGGCAACCTAACATCTCGGATGAAATATTTCACAACATTCCTGGCCTGTAGAACCCTACATCTCGGAGGGAACAGTACATACGTCTGTAACGTCATATATCCTAACCTAAGACAACCTAACATCTCGGACGTAACATTTGACAACATTCCAGGCGTGTCGGTCCCTACGTCTCGGTGGTAACATTACATGCGTCTATAACGTTATATATCCTAACCTTAGGCAACCTAACATCTCCAATGCAATATTTGACAACATTCCTGGCCTGTCGAACCCTACTTCTCGGAGGGTACAGCATATACATCTATAACGGTATATGTCCTAACCTAAGGCAACCTGACATATCGGATGTAACATTTGACAACATTCCAGGCGTGTCGGTCCCTACGTCTCGGTGGTAACATTGCATGCGTCTATAACGTTATATATCCTAACCTAAGGCAACCTATCATCTCAGACGTAATATTTTACAACATTCCTGGCGTGTCGGAGCATACTTCTCGGTAGGAATATTATATGCGTCTATAACGGTCGATATCGTAATCTAAGGCAACCTAACATCTCGGATGTAATATTGGCTACAGTCATGGCCTGTTGAACCCTACTTCTCCGACGGAACAGTATATACGTCTATAACGTTATATATCCTAACCTGAGGCAACCTAACATTTCGGATATAACATTTGACAACATTCCGGGCTTGTCGGTCCCTACGTCTCGGTGGTAACATTAATGCGTCCATAACGGCACCGTAACAACTCGCATGTAATATTTGACAACATTCCTGGCGTATCGGACCCTACTTCTCGGTGGGAACAGTATATACGTCTATAACGTTATATATCCTAACCTAAGGCAACCTGACATGTCGGATGTAATATTCTACAACATTCCAGGCGTGTCGGACCCTACATCTCGGTGGGAACACTATATGAGTCTATAACGTTGTATATCCTAATCTAAGGCAACCTATTATCTCAGACGTAATATTTTACAATATTCCTGGCGTGTCGGTGCATACTTTTCGGTGGGAATATTATATATGTCTTTAACGGTCGATATCGTAATCTAAGGCAATCTAACATCTCGGATGCAATATTTGACAACATTCCTTGCCTGTCGTACCCTACTTCTCGGAGGGAACTGTATATACGTCTGTAACGTCATATATCCTAACCGAAGGCAACCTAACATCTCTGATGTAACATTTGACAACATTCCAATCGTGTCGGACCTACGTCTCGGTGGTAACATGACATGCGTCTATAACGTTATATATCCTAACCTAAGGCAACCTAACATCTCGGATGTAACATTTTACAACATTCCAGGCCTGTCGGTCCCTACGTCTCGGTGGTAACATTACATGCGTCTATAACGTTATATATCCTAACCTAAAGCCACCTAACATCTCGTATGTAATATTTGACAACATTCCTGGCGCGTCGAACCCTACTTCTCGGTGGTAACATTACATGCGTCTATAGCGGTATATATCCTAATCTTAGGCAACCTAACATATCGGATGTAACATTTTACAACATTCCAGGCCTGTCGGTCCCTACTTCTCGGTGGTAACATTACATGCGTCTATAACGGTATATATCCTAATCTTAGGCAACCTAACATCTCGGATGTAACATTTTACCACATTCCAAGCGTGTCGGTCCCTACGTCTCGGTGGTAACATTACATGCGTCTATAACGTTATATATCCTAACCTTAGGCAACCTAACATCTCGGATGCAATATTTGACAACATTCCTGGCCTGTCGAACCCTACTTCTCGGAGGGAACAGCATATACATCTATTACGTCATATATCCTAATCTAAGACAACCTAACATCTCGGATGAAATATTTCACAACATTCCTGGCCTGTAGAACCCTACATCTCGGAGGGAACAGTATATACGTCTGTAGCGTCATATATCCTAACCTAAGACAACCTAACATCTCGGACGTAACATTTGACAACATTCCAGGCGTGTCGGTCCCTACGTCTCGGTGGTAACATTACATGCGTCTATAACGTTATATATCCTAACCTTAGGCAACCTAACATCTCGAATGCAATATTTGACAACATTCCTGGCCTGTCGAACCCTACTTCTCGGAGGGAACAGCATATACATCTATAACGTCATATATCCTAGCCTTAGGCAACCTAACATCTCGGATGTAACATTTGATAACATTCCAGGCGTGTCGGTCCCTACGTCTCGGTGGTAACATTACATGCGTCTATAACGGTATATATCCTAATCTTAGGCAACCTAACATCTCGGATGTAACATTTTACCACATTCCAGGCGTGTCGGTCCCTACGTCTCGGTGGTAACATTACATGCGTCTATAACGTTATATATCCTAACCTAAGGCCACCTAACATCTCGTATGTAATATTTGACAACATTCCTGGCGTATCGAACCCTACTGCTCGGTGGGAACAGTATATACGTCTATAACGTTATATATCCTAACCTAAGGCAACCTAACATCTCGGATGTAACATTTGACAACATTCCAGGCATGTCGGTCCCTACGTCTGGGTGGTAAGATTACATGCGTCTATAACGGTATATTTCCTAATCTTAGGCAACCTAACATCTCGGATGTAACATTTTACCACATTCCAGGCGTGTCGGTCCCTACGTCTCGGTGGTAACATTACATGCGTCTATAACGGTATATATCCTAATCTTAGGCAACCTAACATCTCGGATGTAACATTTTACCACATTCCAAGCGTGTCGGTCCCTACGTCTCGGTGGTAACATTACATGCGTCTATAACGTTATATATCCTAACCTTAGGCAACCTAACATCTCGGATGCAATATTTGACAACATTCCTGGCCTGTCGAACCCTACTTCTCGGAGGGAACAGCATATACATCTATTACGTCATATATCCTAATCTAAGACAACCTAACATCTCGGATGAAATATTTCACAACATTCCTGGCCTGTAGAACCCTACATCTCGGAGGGAACAGTATATACGTCTGTAGCGTCATATATCCTAACCTAAGACAACCTAACATCTCGGACGTAACATTTGACAACATTCCAGGCGTGTCGGTCCCTACGTCTCGGTGGTAACATTACATGCGTCTATAACGTTATATATCCTAACCTTAGGCAACCTAACATCTCGAATGCAATATTTGACAACATTCCTGGCCTGTCGAACCCTACTTCTCGGAGGGAACAGCATATACATCTATAACGTCATATATCCTAGCCTTAGGCAACCTAACATCTCGGATGTAACATTTGATAACATTCCAGGCGTGTCGGTCCCTACGTCTCGGTGGTAACATTACATGCGTCTATAACGGTATATATCCTAATCTTAGGCAACCTAACATCTCGGATGTAACATTTTACCACATTCCAGGCGTGTCGGTCCCTACGTCTCGGTGGTAACATTACATGCGTCTATAACGTTATATATCCTAACCTAAGGCCACCTAACATCTCGTATGTAATATTTGACAACATTCCTGGCGTATCGAACCCTACTGCTCGGTGGGAACAGTATATACGTCTATAACGTTATATATCCTAACCTAAGGCAACCTAACATCTCGGATGTAACATTTGACAACATTCCAGGCATGTCGGTCCCTACGTCTGGGTGGTAAGATTACATGCGTCTATAACGGTATATTTCCTAATCTTAGGCAACCTAACATCTCGGATGTAACATTTTACCACATTCCAGGCGTGTCGGTCCCTACGTCTCGGTGGTAACATTACATGCGTCTATAACGGTATATATCCTAATCTTAGGCAACCTAACATCTCGTATGTAATATTTGACAACATTCCTGGCGTGTCGGTCCCTACGTCTCGGTGGTAACATTACATGCGTCTATAACGTTATATATTCTAACCTTAGGCAACCTAACATCTCGGATGCAATAGTTAACAACATTCCTGGCCTGTCGAACCCTAATTCTCGGAGGGAACAGTATATACGTCTGTAACGTCATATATCCTAACCTAAGACAACCTAACATCTCGGACGTAACATTTGACAACATTCCAGGCGTGTCGGTCCCTACGTCTCGGTGGTAACATTACATGCGTCTATAACGTTATATATCCTAACCTTAGGCAACCTAACATCTCGAATGCAATATTTGACAACATTCCTGGCCTGTCGAACCCTACTTCTCGGAGGGAACAGCATATACATCTATAACGTCATATATCCTAGCCTTAGGCAACCTAACATCTCGGATGTAACATTTGATAACATTCCAGGCGTGTCGGTCCCTACGTCTCGGTGGTAACATTACATGCGTCTATAACGGTATATATCCTAATCTTAGGCAACCTAACATCTCGGATGTAACATTTTACCACATTCCAGGCGTGTCGGTCCCTACGTCTCGGTGGTAACATTACATGCGTCTATAACGGTATATATCCTAATCTAAGGCAACCTAACATCTCGGATGAAATATTTCACAACATTCCTGGCCTGTAGAACCCTACATCTCGGAGGGAACAGTACATACGTCTGTAACGTCATATATCCTAACCTAAGACAACCTAACATCTCGGACGTAACATTTGACAACATTCCAGGCGTGTCGGTCCCTACGTCTCGGTGGTAACATTACATGCATCTATAACGTTATATATCCTAACCTTAGGCAACCTAACATCTCCAATGCAATATTTGACAACATTCCTGGCCTGTCGAACCCTACTTCTCGGAGGGTACAGCATACACATCTATAACGGTATATGTCCTAACCTAAGGCAACCTGACATATCGGATGTAACATTTGACAACATTCCAGGCGTGTCGGTCCCTACGTCTCGGTGGTAACATTGCATGCGTCTATAACGTTATATATCCTAACCTAAGGCAACCTATCATCTCAGACGTAATATTTTACAACATTCCTGGCGTGTCGGAGCATACTTTTCGGTAGGAATATTATATGCGTCTATAACGGTCGATATCGTAATCTAAGGCAACCTAACATCTCGGATGTAATATTGGCTACAGTCATGGCCTGTTGAACCCTACTTCTCCGACGGAACAGTATATACGTCTATAACGTTATATATCCTAACCTGAGGCAACCTAACATTTCGGATATAACATTTGACAACATTCCGGGCTTGTCGGTCCCTACGTCTCGGTGGTAACATTAATGCGTCCATAACGGCACCGTAACAACTCGCATGTAATATTTGACAACATTCCTGGCGTATCGGACCCTACTTCTCGGAGGGAACAGTATATACGTCTGTAACGTCATATATCCTAACCTAAGACAACCTAACATCTCGGATGTAACATTTGACAACATTCCAGGCATGTCGGTCCCTACGTCTCGGTGGTAACATTACATGCGTCTATAACGGTATATATCATAATCTAAGGCAACCTAACATCTCGCATGCAATATTAGACAACATTCCTTGCCTGTCGAACCCTACTTCTCGGAGGGAACTGTATATACGTCTGTAACGTCATATATCCTAACCGAAGGCAACCTAACATCTCTGGTGTAACATTTGACAACATTCCAATCGTGTCGGACCTACGTCTCGGTGGTAACATGACATGCGTCTATAACGTTATATATCCTAACCTAAGGCAACCTAACATCTCGGATGTAACATTTGACAACATTCCAATCGTGTCGGACCTACGTCTCGGTGGTAACATGACATGCGTCTATAACGTTATATATCCTAACCTAAGGCAACCTAACATCTCGGATGTAACATTTTACAACATTCCAGGCCTGTCGGTCCCTACGTCTCGGTGGTAACATTACATGCGTCTATAACGTTATATATCCTAACCTAAAGCCACCTAACATCTCGTATGTAACATTTGACAACATTCCTGGCGTGTCGAACCCTACTTCTCGGTGGTAACATTACATGCGTCTATAGCGGTATATATCCTAATCTTAGGCAACCTAACATATCGGATGTAACATTTTACAACATTCCAGGCCTGTCGGTCCCTACTTCTCGGTGGTAACATTACATGCGTCTATAACGGTATATATCCTAATCTTAGGCTACCTAACATCTCGGATGTAACATTTTACCACATTCCAGGCGTGTCGGTCCCCACGTCTCGGTGGTAACATTACATGCGTCTATAACGGTATATATCCTAATCTTAGGCAACCTAACATCTCGGATGTAACATTTTACCACATTCCAAGCGTGTCGGTCCCTACGTCTCGGTGGTAACATTACATGCGTCTATAACGTTATATATCCTAACCTTAGGCAACCTAACATCTCGGATGCAATATTTGACAACATTCCTGGCCTGTCGAACCCTACTTCTCGGAGGGAACAGCATATACATCTACTACGTCATATATCCTAATCTAAGACAACCTAACATCTCGGATGAAATATTTCACAACATTCCTGGCCTGTAGAACCCTACATCTCGGAGGGAACAGTATATACGTCTGTAGCGTCATATATCCTAACCTAAGACAACCTAACATCTCGGACGTAACATTTGACAACATTCCAGGCGTGTCGGTCCCTACGTCTCGGTGGTAACATTACATGCGTCTATAACGTTATATATCCTAACCTTAGGCAACCTAACATCTCGAATGCAATATTTGACAACATTCCTGGCCTGTCGAACCCTACTTCTCGGAGGGAACAGCATATACATCTATAACGTCATATATCCTAGCCTTAGGCAACCTAACATCTCGGATGTAACATTTGATAACATTCCAGGCGTGTCGGTCCCTACGTCTCGGTGGTAACATTACATGCGTCTATAACGGTATATATCCTAATCTTAGGCAACCTAACATCTCGGATGTAACATTTTACCACATTCCAGGCGTGTCGGTCCCTACGTCTCGGTGGTAACATTACATGCGTCTATAACGTTATATATCCTAACCTAAGGCCACCTAACATCTCGTATGTAATATTTGACAACATTCCTGGCGTATCGAACCCTACTGCTCGGTGGGAACAGTATATACGTCTATAACGTTATATATCCTAACCTAAGGCAACCTAACATCTCGGATGTAACATTTGACAACATTCCAGGCATGTCGGTCCCTACGTCTGGGTGGTAAGATTACATGCGTCTATAACGGTATATTTCCTAATCTTAGGCAACCTAACATCTCGGATGTAACATTTTACCACATTCCAGGCGTGTCGGTGCCTACGTCTCGGTGGTAACATTACATGCGTCTATAACGGTATATATCCTAATCTTAGGCAACCTAACATCTCGTATGTAATATTTGACAACATTCCTAGCCTGTCGAACCCTACTTCTCGGAGGGAACAGTATGTACGTCTATAACATTATATATCCTAACCTAAGGCAACCTGACATCTCGGATGTAATATTCTACATCATTCCAGTCGTGTCGGACCCTACTTCTCGGTGGGAACATTATATGGGTCTATAGCGTTGTATATCCTAATCTAAGGC